>JACXGI010019150.1:0-12427 GCA_016801175.1 Esox masquinongy
CTGGATATGACGCTGAGCACGTGCACTCAACTTCTTTGGTCGACCATGGCGAGGCCTGTTATGAGTGGAACCTGTCCTGTTAAACCGCTGTATGGTCTTGGCCACCGTGCTGCAGCTCAGTTTCAGGGTCTTGGCAATCTTCTTATAGCCTAGGCCATCTTTATGTAGAGCAACAATTCTTTTTTTCAGATCCTCAGAGAGTTCTTTGCCATGAGGTGCCATGTTGAACTTCCAGTGACCAGTATAAGGGAGTGTGAGAGCGATAACACCAAATTTAACACACCTGCTCCCCATTCACACCTGAAACCTTGTAACACTAATGAGTCACATGACACCGGGGAGGGAAAATGGCTAATTGGGCCCAATTTGGACATTTTCACTTAGGGGTGTACTCACTTTTGTTGCCAGAGGTTTAGACATTAATGGCTGTGTGTTGAGTTATTTTGAGGGGACAGCAAATTTACACTATTATACAAGATGTACATTCACTACTTTACATTGTAGCAAAGAGTCATTTCTTCAGTGTTGTCACATGAAAAGATATAATCAAATATTTACAAACGTGAGGGGTGTACTCACTTTTGTGAGATACTGTATGTATGTGCAAGTAATTTTTACAAGTATATATGTATGTGCAAGTGAAGTATTCAATTTTGGCCTAGGTGTCTTCTCATAGTATGATCACAGTATTTCTTTCATTTGCGTTTTGAAAATCCATCGCTGGTGGCCCTAATAATCACAGGTTACGTTTGTGCGGGTAAAACGTATTTGTGTGCGGATGTTCACAATTGCAAACGTGCATTCGCATGCCAGGGGTTTCTGCAACGTTTTGACAATATTGGTGTTACGGGAGCAAAACTTCAGACTACTGCAGATTTCGTGTACGCGCGAAAAGCTACGGATATCTTGATTTTTATATACAACAATGTCAATACCCTTTTTGAGAAATTGCCATTTATTTTTCAACAATGTTTTGAAGCTATAAAACCATGAATATAACAAATAACAGAGAAGGCTAACACATCCTTCGATTTTGGGTTATGTTCAGATAAACAGCTAGATTCTGGAAGATCAAGGGTTATTGTATTTATTGGATTAACTGGAACGACTGAAAATCTGACAGACCTTTAGCGTGTAATGTAGAGATGTAGCCCAATCATATTGCAGTAGAAAGCAATGGTTTAGAAGCCCTTTCCCAAGGCCTTTCCCAAGGTACAAAACCCATAAGGTAAAATGCAAATTCCGTTTTTGGCCAGCTATGTAAACTCTAACATTGATTGATCCCGCAAAAGGTGTTCAACTGGTTATAGGCTATTCCTATTTGTTTTCTAATGCCTCTTATTATGAAAGTAATCTAAAAGTAATCCGATTTCGTTTTTGCATTTGAGTAATCAAAAAGTTACGTTACTGATTACAAATGTGGACAGGTAACTTGTAACTGTAATGGATTACATTTAAAAAGTGACCTACCCAACCCTGAGTACCAACCAGGTATGAACCTTTAACTGAGTCCCAATACTAATATTCCAAACTGGTTCTATACCTCCAAAACCAGTACAATCTATAATTACACCTGTAACTACTCAAGAAAACTCACAGACGGTATTATCCCATGAGTCACAAATGTGACTGCTAAGATGTTTTGATATGCCACTAGCATTGTATATTTTTTTAGACTTTATAGACTTTTACTGTCTTGCCAGAATGGCCCAATCATCCCTTATCAGTCCCATTTTTTTACTGGAGATAAAAGGCCAGGCGATCAACTTGACAAATGGAATCACGCTACTTGGTGTCCATATTAGCGACCCGTGGTTCTACCATCTAGAACAGTTGATTGAATTGGCCTTGGTCCAGATGAAAGTAGCTACGAAATTCCTCTCCTAAAAGCCGAAGCTCTTGAATCAGTCGGTAGAACTCCCCACCGGTTTTCCCGATCTCAACCATTGGTCTCATTGTTGAATGAGCCAATCAACACTAACTGTATCCAGCAGGTGGCATAGTACTGTTCTGGACTGTTTCCAGAATGGACTGTTCCTGAGAGACGTGGCTGCAGCCAGATGCCTCTCCATATATGGGCTACGACTGGCTTCTACTAGCTGTGATTGTTTCCCCTCCCCAAATTAGTTCAGTGGCTAGAAGTGCGTTCAATCAATTCACTTTGTTTGCAACCAATAGCAAATACATTTACGTTAACTTTGTATTCACCATCAATGTTTGTGTAGTATCTCACGGAAGGAAAATAATAAAAGATGGGCACGCTGAAGGTTTGGTATGGGGACATACTCCACACAGGGAGCTCTGACTAACTGCCTCTAGCCAACTAGCGTGCTGTGCCCAAGCCCCCAATAAAAATTATTGGCTAACCACCGCCACCTCTTGGTCAGAGTAAGAACTTACTACATAACATGCCTCCCTTCATAAATCAAAAATATTCCCCGAACCACAAAAAATAATATATACAGCTACGGAAAAAATTAAGAGACCGCTGCACCTTTTTCTTTCCTTTCCAAAAAAGTTGAAGAGGAAAGTTTTGAGTGAGGAACAGAAGCGTTCAATTTGCAGTGGTCTCTTAATTTGAACCCTTCTATTCCTCACTCAAATTCCTTTTTGACTTTTTTGGAAAGGAAAGAAAAAGGTGCAGTCATCTCTTAATTTTTTCCAGAGCTGTATACATTGTTTAAAAAGAAAACACAACACCTTTACATTTCTATTACTCCTTTAAATCAGCACTATGCCTCAACTTATTGAAGCTAACACTGGTACCCCAGTTTGCCTTCCCCACCTCAATGTAACCTCATAAGTAATAAAGTCCTGTAACTGAGCCAGTGGTCTCGTCTCTCTTTGCGACTGCCACCTTCCCACTTGCAGGGTACCCTCCTCTTTGCCTTCCCGTACCCAAAATTTCTCACACACACACCATCTCCTTGACCAAAACGGCGATACTGGGCATGCCTGTCATGGAAAGCTTTTTGATCTTTCTGTTTTGCCTCCACTTTACTCTAAGTCTGGGTGTATTAAGTCTAACACACCACAACTTTCTCCCGACCAACATTTCTGTATGTCCCGTGGTAGACTCGGGTGATCCGGTAATTGAACAACGCTCAGCTTCGTTTCCAAAGTGTGCCCTGAGCATTTTTTCATTAGTTCTTTGAACGTCTGCACAGCTCTTTCTGCTAGCCCGTTAGACGACGGATGGCAGAGAGCTGAGGTGATGTGTGTGATTCCATTTCGTTCCAGGAACTCCCTACTTTTTTCACTGACAAAACACTGAGTGTGGTCTGACACAATCATCTCTGGAATGCCGTGTGTACTGAAATTTGACCTTAGACAATTGATAGTGGCAGCCGATGTGGCAGAACTCAACGGATAGACATCCATCCACTTGGAGTGCGCATCTACTATCACTAGAAACATCTTTCCCATGAATGGCCCTGCATTGTCTATGTGAAGCCTTTTCCAGGGCTTGTCCAGCCACTCCCATGGTTGAAGTGATGCACTGGTCGGTGCTGTCCTATGCTCCTGACAGGTGGTACATGACCTTACCTTCAATGTCAGCCTCCATGTTAGACCACCACAGGTAACCTCGTACCAAGCCTTTCATCTTACTCATTCCTGGATGGCCCTGATGCAGTTGTTTCATCATGGCTGCTCTTCCTCTCTCTGGAATGATGATGTGGGCTCCCCACAATATACAACCATCCTGTAGACTCAACCCCTGCTGTCTCTGTCTATAAGGGGCAAACTCAGTTTCATTATGCTCTGGCCATCCCAGACAAGACTGGTTCTTTGGTTGTCCAGCTCTGGATCTGTGATGAGGTCATCAGCGGATTTGTATCTTGGTCCATCACCATCATCAGGACTCGATCCTCAGGCGTCCGACTGCAGGGCCCCTCAGGAAATGGAAGGCGACTGAGCGCATCAGTGTTTCCATTATTATTTCCTGCTCTATAAAAAAATCACATACTCATATGCATGTAATGTAACAGCCCATCTCATTATTCTGCGAGATGCCATGTGAGGTACTGCTTTCATCTCATTTAGCAAGCTTACTAATGGTTTATAGTCGGTGCAAATTACAAACTTCCTCCCATAATACTTATGAAAACGCTGCACCCCAGGCATAATAGCTGACCCCTCTTTGTCAAGTTGGGAATTGTTTTTTTCCGCTGGCAAGAGTGTGCATGACACAAATCCTATGGGCTTTTCTCCAACTGGCATGCGGTGGGACAGTACTGCCCCTACCCCATGAGGAGATGCATAGAAGGAAAGAAGCAGTTCCTTATCTTCGTCATAATGCACCAGCACCCTGCTAGACAGCAACAGCTCATTTAACTGCTGGAAAGCCTCTTCCAGTTCCGCCCCCCATGACCATTTTTGCTCTTTCCTGAGCAGCTTATGTAACGGAGCAAAGAGTGTGGACAAGTTGGGCAGAAATCTGTTGTAAAAATGTAACTGTCCCAAGTATGCTTTCTGGGTGAAGCCCTGCGGCATCCAACCTGTGCCCAAGGAATGTCACCTCATTCTCCATGAAGCAACATTTTTCCCTTTTTAGTCGCGAGCCCGCGTCTTTCAGTCGCTGCAGCATGGCCTTTTAATGTTTGGATGTGTCAGGTCATCTTCCCCTGTCAGTATGATGTCATCCAAGTTAACTGTAACCCCCGGAATGCCCTGCAGGACCCCCTCGATTGTATGTTGGAAAATGGCTGGACTTGAACTGACCCCAAATTGTAACCTGGTGTATGTGAACAAACCCTTGTGTGTATTTATTGCAACATATTCCTGTGACTCCTCATCCAGTACTATCTGTTGTTAGGCATGACTCATGTCCAGTTTACTGTATTACTTCCCCCCAGCTAAGGCTGCCCATATATCCTCCATTTTAGGAATGGGATATTGTTCCAGTGATGACACCTTATTCACAGTAATTTTGTAATCACCACACACCCTGACTGTATTGTCTGGTTTCAGCACAGGAAACTGGCGCTTCCCATTTTGCAAACTTCAAAGGTCTCAATATGTTCTCTTGTAAGAGGCGATCTAACTCCACCTTGGCTTTCATAGCAAAAGGTATTGACCTTGGTTTAAAGAAACGTGGCTGGGCCTCACTAGCAACATGTATCTCAGCTGTGAATCCCTTTAACCTACCCTATTCCTCTTTGAACACCGCTTCATGGTGAGTCACCACTTCATGCAGTGTCTTCTGCCTGTCCTTGACTTTGTTCACTTAGTGCCAGTCAACCCCCAATGCTTTCATCCATCCACGGCCAACTAAATTTGGCCCTGTAACTCTGACAACTGGTAACACCTTGGTTTTTCCCTCATGCTCTACTTTCACTTTTGTTGCCTCTAGAACACACACGTTATGTCTACCATACGTTTTTAGATTTATACGACATTTGCCTAGTTTTGGCCTCTCTGCTTTATTCCATAGTCCTCCAAGTGTTCATTATTGAAAATGTCCTCATCAGTGCTCTCCCCTTCCTCTTGAAGAAAATGTGCGCTTTTGGTCTGTCTCTCACTCCCACATTGAGACTTTTTTATTCCTAAGGTTGTTTTCTCCTTTGTTCTCATTCTGCAGGCTCCCTTTATGTGTCTTGTCTTATCGCAGTTATGACATTTTTCCCCAGCAAACCTGCAGCTACTATCCACGTGGCTCATCCCACCACACCTGTAGCATTTGACTGTCTGAGTGTTTTTCACAGGCCTCTGCTAATTTATTGACCGTGTCCGCCGTCAGCCGACTCCATTTTGCCCGTGCTCTCTCACTATTCCTGCAAATCTATCTCTCACTAAGTCCTGCAAATCTTTATGGTCTGCTTCCATGGCCAGCGCTTTCCTTAGAGCTGTCTCGAACGTTAACCCCTCTTCTACTAGCAGTCATCCACAAACTAACCTATCTCGAAGCATTACTGTCAGAATATCACCATAATTACAGTCCTGCGTGAGCTTCCTAAGCTTCGCCACAATCACTACAGTTAGGTCCAGAAATATTTGGACACTGACACAATTTTCATTATTTTGGCTCTGTACGCCACCACAGTGGATTTGAAATGAAACAACCAAGATGCAATTGAAGTGCAGACTTTCAGTTGTCATACAAGGGGTTGAACAAAAATATTGTATGAAACGTTTAGGAATTGCAACCATATTCATTCACAGTCCCCTTATATCAGGGGCTCAAATGAAATTGGACAAATTAAAACAATCATCAATAAAATGTTCATTTTTAATACTTTGTCGACAATCCTTTGCAGGCAATTACTGCTTGAAGTCTGGAACGCATGGACATCACCAAACGCTGGGTTTCCTCCTTTGTGATGCTTTGCCAGGCCTTCATCTCAGCTATCTTCAGTTGTTTGTTCGTGGGTCTTTCCGCCTGAAGTTTTGTCTTCAGCAAGTGAAATGCATGCTCGATCGGGTTGAGATCAGGTGATTGACTCGGCCACTGCAGAATATTCCACATCTTTGCCTTAAAAAACTCCTGGGTTGCTTTTGCAGTATGTTTTGCGTCATTGTCCATCTGTAAAGTGAAGCGCCAATCAGCTTCGCTAAATTTGTCTGAACCTGAGCAGATAATATATCCCTATACAACTTCAGAATTGAAATGCTTCTGTCTTCTGTCACATCATCAATAAACACTAGTGACCCAGTGCCACTGGAAGCCAGGCACGCTCATGCCATCACACTGCCTCCACCGTGTTTTACAGATGATGTGGTATGATTCGGATCATGAGCAGTTCCTAGCCTTCTCCATACTTTTTTTCTTCCCATCATTTTGGTACACGTTGATCTTAGTTTCATCTGTCCAAAGAATGCTGTTCCAGAACTGGGCTGGCTTTTTTAGATGTTTTTTTTGGAAAAGTTTAATCTGGCCTTTCTATTCTTGAGGCTTATGAATGGTTTGCACCTTGTGGTGAACCCTCTATATTTGCTCTCATGAAGTCTTCTCTTCATAGTAGACTTGGATAATGATATGCCTACCTTCTGGAGAGTGTTCTTCACTTGGTTAGATGTTGTGAAGAGGCATTTCTTTACCATGGAACGGATCCTACGATCATCCACCACTGTTGTCTTCCGTGGACGTCCAAGCCTTTTTGTGTTGCAGAGCTCACCAGTGTGTTCTTTTTTTCTCAGAATGTACCACCTCTAGGTTGTGTTCCGCACCCTGCTGGGCATCAGCTAGTGCTCTATTCAATTGCTCTGCACCCAGCTCCTCAACAGTGGGGAAATCCTCTTCTATTTCTTTGCTCTTCCTCAAGTGTCCCCTGTACCTTCTGAAGACTGGTCCCTGTTCTGTCTTCACCTCGTAAGACCTTTGCTCCACAGGTCTGACTACTGTGGTCTACTGCCATCGCTGTTTCTGTCCTGTGGTTGAACTCTCACACTGTCATCTCGTTGCAGCTCTGTGAGATCCTTAGCAGAGGCGTCGTAGTACTTTGCCTGTCTCTGCTGTCTTTTGTTGAACTTCACCTGCTGACTGTTTGCCATCACCGGTCCCAGCAGATTTTCACTCATTATCAGCAGTGTCTTTGTACGTCTTCCCATGAGCGCCATTGCAGGGCTGCTGTGTGTTCCTTGTGACACGGTATTTCTGTGATCCAGCATGGCCAGGTATGGGTCAGCACCTGCTCTCTTTGCTTTTGCCATTAGTCTTTTGGCTGTTTTCACTGCCAATTCCACTTTCCCATTACTTTGTGGGAGGCAATGTTTTGTGTTTAAAGTCCCAAGCCTTGCTGAAACATCTGGAGAGTACTGGGCACCATTGTCTGAGTAAAGTATGTCAGGTATCCCATAGCGTGCAAAGTGTGTCTTCAGTTTTTAAATAACCATTTTCAAAAGTGTGTTTTCCAAATGGTTCACTTCCCAGAAGTTTGAAAGATAATCAACTGTGACCATGTACTCTGTCGCTGAACTGGAACAGGTCGGCCCCTGTTTTTTCCGAGGGACGCTTTGCAATGCAATGGCCCCATGCAATGCAGGTGCTACATTGGGTCACATGTACCACACACAATCCTGTCCCTGATAAGAGAGTCTGTGATTACTCCAAAATTGCAGGTAGCCACTAGTGTGCTCAATTTAGTAAGATATTTGTCTAAACATCTTGGCCCTGACTGTGCATGAAAAAAAATCTCTCAATTGTTTCATTTTTCTTGGGATCACAAAATGCATCCAGTGCTGCAATTACTTACCAAACAAAGAGTCTTTGGTACTGCCCACAGAGAGGGTCTAACAAATCTCTCTTCCTTTTGTCCCAATAATACAGGAGCTTCACTTCGTATTCATCAGGTTTTTCTCCCATTGTAAAAGCCATGTACAAATTTAAAAAAAATTCCAGGTCAGTGCTAAATTACAGTCATCAAAGTCTATTTTTCCCATAGGTTTCATTGCACTTTCCATGGCGATTTATTTGTAGAATGGAATGTTAGTTACTCCTGAATATGCTTGTATCCAATTGCCAGTTAGCCTTTAGCATAGAGTAACTCACGATAGCCAGCTAACATTGAAGTTTGTCACAATGACTAGCTCGTAAACGCGGCACTTTTCCAAACTGCCACATGGGATGTATTCTTTATTTACATCAAGGAGATCTAGGTTCTTTTGAGTACCACTGCCACCATGTTTCAATAGGCTTTGTGTTTTAGTCACAACAGAAAGATGTACAGCAGAAACAATCAAGAGACCACTGCACCTTTTTCTTTCCTTTCCTAAAAAAGTTGAAAAGGAAAGTTTTTGAGTGATTTGAACCCGGTTCACCCACATGAAAGGCTGTGTCGTTAACCACTACACCATAAAGTTGCACATTTGCTGGGTGTCAGTGTAGCCTCTTGTCTTTATCCTGAACAAATCCTCTATTGCCACTGGCCATTTTAATAGTTAATTGGCCATTCGTGAATGACATTGATACAGTTAAACTGACTAACGTTACTAAGTTTACATCCACCACAAATAGCATCTATGTATGGCATTTGCCAATGGCCGTTTTAACAATGTATTAGCCAGTAATAAGCTTTACCGGCATCTATTAACTTACTGGAATAGTCATAAGAATTGAGCAATTGCTAGCCAGTCTGCCAAATCTGTTTCATTTCATGGCATAAGAATGTATTGTTTTCTTTCATGCCAAAAGAACATATTTTTTTCTTTCATTCGTGAATGACATTTATGCAATAACTATCAATAAAGGCGACGATAACTAACTTTTTCATCAAGTGAAAAGACGACCAGAAATAATTAATAAATGTCGTTGCTATCAATAGATTGGAACTTAGGTCTTCCACATGAGAGGCACTGTCTTTAACCACTACGCCACGACATTCCACGCTTCAGCAGTCGCTAGACTCCATTGAGGATTGTGTTACACTGATTAACGTTTCTTATTAAGTTTACCTCCACCATAGCGTCTATCAGTGGCGTCGTTAGTCCTGGGTGTCCGGGGCTATAGCCGCGGATCTTTTATGAATAGCCCCGGATCTCAAATTGACCAAAAAAATAATAATATAAAAATAGCCCCTGATCTATTCATCTATAATTCCGATCGCACATTATGACAATGTAGACGTGTAGGCCGCTAGCGTGTACATCGAGATTTTCCGCAGGTACATTCAAAACCCTGTACTTTCTGTTCCGGGCAGGGCGGGGGGGTGGGCTAAGCCCCGAATGTATTGTGGAAGCCTCTGGAGTCTATGAACTATATTGCTTTTGCCACTGGCCGTTGTAACAGCTTATTAACCAGTAATAGGCTTACTAGTATCTACTAACTTCTTAGGAATAATCATAAGAATTGAGCAATTGCTAGCGAGACTGAAGATTAACTTTTCCATGCCAGAAACAGTCACAATATAACCGTATACAGTTTAAGTTAAGGCTTACTATAACATAACTAATGTATGTTGTAGCCAGCAAATGTGTTTGTCTATCCTGACCCAAAACGGATGCGTACTTCGAAAATCCACCAGAAACAGTCACAATATAACCGTAAACTGTTTTATTTCAAGCTTACGATCAGGTAGATACTTAAGGTTTTAGCCAGCGAAGTTTTCGTCTATACGGAATAATTCAAAATGCGTACTTCGCTTCGCCTGCGAGGAGATACAAACTCGAGACCTATAGTTTACAGGTCCGCTTCTCTAACCACTACGCTATTGAACAAGGTGCAATCACTCCACTCACTCACTAAGAGACATTCGCTCTTCTTGGCCGGCTCTGCTTACGCGGTCCGGCAAAAACGGATAGCAGTTCGTCATCCCCACATGCTAACGTATCGTACATTACCTACCCTCCCTCTGTGGGAGAAAGCAGAGTCAAGGCTCCGCACCACTACGCACATACTGTGCACTGTAGCTACTACTAACCTAGCTAACACACATCACAAACATAACCAAAAAGAAACCTAACCTCAGCATTTCTGATATCTCTGTGAATTAATGCTTCCTCTTCAAATGTTGCAGCATGGATTAAGCCCTTTTGTGAAACGCAAGTAGCGACATACGACCAGGTTATCTTTACTTTTTAGAGTTCATTGTTTTCAAACTTCGGACATCTGCTTTTTTTGGCAACATTCATCACCCTTCTTTAATAGAATCCTGGTGGCAGTAAATTCTATTTTTTTAAATTAAATTACTTGAGTTACTCGGTAAATCGTGACATCCCTAAATTAAATACTTTACATTTGATTATTTGAAAGAATATATTTTAAAAATCTATAGAATGGCACCTTTACGAACATGTGTCCGTGCCATTTCAAGAGATCTTATGAAACTTCCTTAAGTCATAAAATGAACCTTTCCTAAGTTATAATAAAAACCTTAATAATTAGATTAGATTCAACTTTATCATTGAACAGTACAATTACAGAACAACGAAATGGAGTTAACATCTAACCAAAAGTGCAAATAGTAGAGGGCAGAACATTTACAAGTATTTACAAGTAATAAGTACAGTTGTGCTCATAAGTTTGCATACCCTGACAGAAATTGTGAAATTTTGGCTTGATTTTGAAAATATGACTGATCATGCAAAAAACTCTCTTTTATTTAAGGATAGTGATCATATTAAGCCATTTATTATCACATAGCTGTTTGGCTCCTTTTTAAATCATAATGACAACAGAAATCACCCAAATGGCCCTGATCAAAAGTTTACATACCCTTGAATGTTAGGCCTTGTTACAGACACACAAGGTAACACACACAGGTGAAAATGGCAATTATAGGTGAATTTCCCACACCTGTGGCTTTTTAAATTGCAACTAGTGTCTGTGTATAAATAGTCAATGACTTTGTTAGCTCTCCCGTGTATGCACTGATCAGGCTAGATATTGAACCATGGAGAGCAGAAAAGAACTGTCAAAAGACATGCGTAACAAGGTAATGGAACTTTATAAAGATGGAAAAGGATATAAAAAGATATCCAAAGCCTTGCAAATGCCAGTCAGTACTGTTCAATCACTTTTTAAGAAGTGGAAAATTCGGGGATCTCTTCATACCAAGCCAAGGTCAGGTAGACCAAGAAAGATTTCAGCCAAAACTGCCAGAAGAATTGTTCAGGGTACAAAGAAAAACCCACAGGTGACCTCAGGAGAAATACAGTATGCTCTGGAAAAAGACGGTGTGGTTTTTTCAAGGAGCACAATACGACGATACTTGAACAAAAATGAGCTGCATGGTCGAGTTACCAGAAAGAAACCTTTACTGTGTCAATGCCACAAAAAAGCTTGGTTAAAATATGCCCGATAACACCTTGACATGCCTCACAGCTTGTGACGAGACCAAAAATAGAGCTTTATGGTCACAACCATAAGCGCTATGTTTAGAAAGGGGTCAACAAGGCCTATAGTGAACAGAATACCATCCCACAGTGAAGCATGGTGGTGGCTCACTGATGTTTTGGAGGTGTATGAGCTCTAAAGGCACAGGGAATCTTGTGAAAACTGATGGCAAGATGAATGCAGCATGTTATCAGAAAATACTGGCAGACAATTTGCATTCTTCTGCACGAAAGCTGCGTATGGGACGCTCTTGGACTTTCCAGCACAACAATGACCCTAAGCACAAGGCCAAGTTGACCCTCCAGTGGTTACAGCAGAAAAAGGTGAAGGTTCTGGAGTGGCCATCACAGTCTCCTGACCTTAATATCATCGAGCCACTCTGGGGAGATCTCAAACGTGAGGTTGATGCAAGACGACCAACGACTTTGCATGACCTGGAGGCATTTTGCCAAGACGAATGGGCAGCTATACCACCTGCAAGAATTCGGGGCCTCATAGACAACTATTACAAAAGACTGCACGCTGTCATTGATGCTAAAGGGGGCAATACACAGTATTAAGAACTAAGGGTATGCAGACTTTTGAACAGGGGTCAGTTCATTTTTTTCTTTGTTGCCATGTTTTGTTTTATGATTGTGCCATTCTGTTATGACCTAC
>JACXGI010019151.1:0-12420 GCA_016801175.1 Esox masquinongy
GCTCTGGTGTGTGGTCACTGTTGGGTCATGTTGCTGCTCTGGTGTGTGGTCACTGTTGGGTCATGTTGCTGCTCTGTGAGTCAGGGCTTCTTATCCACAAGTATTCACTGTGTTGTTTTTTTAGGATGATGAAATATTTATGTAGTTTCTCACCCCTGATTTTTTCGTTTTTCTTAAGGCTTCATTTTACTCTCTCTAAGCTTTCTTGATCTCTCTTCACTTCATTCTATTTTCCATTATCCTTTTTTGCTCTTATACTATCTCTCTTGCTCTCTCTTGCTCTCTCTCGCTCTCTCTTGCGCTCTCTTGCGCTCTCTTGCTCTCTCTTGCTCTCTCTTGCTCTCTCTCGCTCTCTCTCGCTCTCTCTTGCTCTCTCTCTGTCTATATGTCTCTTACTCTGTGTGTCTGTTGGTCCGTCTTTCTGTCTTTGAGAAAGGCGTTGGATCTTGTCTGTTCTGTAATGTTGTTGAAGCATTTCTTAAACTTCATCCTGTTGTTTTGTCTTCTCTGTCCCCACCCCCCTTGTTCTCCTTCCTCCCCCTTGTTATCCTCTTCTCCATCCCCGGTCCACCTCCTATTCTCCCAGGTGGTGAGCCAGCGTTTCCCCCAGAACAGTATAGGGGCGGTGGGCAGTGCCATGTTTCTGCGCTTCATCAACCCCGCCATAGTGTCACCTTACGAGGCAGGCATCCTGGATAAGAAGCCCCCACCCAGGATAGAGAGAGGCTTGAAGCTTATGTCCAAGGTATGGGGTGGGATCTATGTCAAATAGATACCATATGACAATGCTTGTAGAGGTCCTTTGACAGAAAGTGTTTAATGAAATATGTTTTGTAAATATTTGTTTTTTATTTTTCCTGTATTCAGATCCTCCAGAGCATTGCCAACCATGTTTTGTTTACTAAAGAGGAGCACATGAGGCCTTTTAATGACTTTGTGAAAAGCAACTTTGATGCTGCCAAGCGGTGAGTCAGAAGGATTTTAATACCTGTAAAGCTTTTAATTGGTAGCTTAATTGACAAAAGAGCCCCACTGAAAGCAGATGAAGCAGGTCTAGATATTCAGGGCTGTCTGCTGGTTCGGGAAGGTTCTGGAAAACCTCTGAACCAGTTGATCATCCCTGACAGTGGTCCACATGGGCCAGTAAAAAACTATGTATGAAGCTGGTAGTTTCTGTTGTTGGTTATTTATAACGTACAGCATGCAGAAAAGGCCTAAAGCCTTGTTGGAGCGTTGCCCCAGTCAATTTTGTTGGTCCGTTGCAGTATATGCTGTTGGTTTGAGCATTGAAAGGTGGCTTCAACTTGGTTTTCCAAACAAAGAGTTCCATTACAGGTTTTTGCTCGCTTCCTCATTTTGAAAGAAGATACAATGAGCCTTTTATTAAACAAAATTTCTACCTTTCAAATGGCAAGACTTTCTCTACTGTAGGGGACTCGAGGATCAGCCATTATTAGTCTAAGTCAGGAAGATCTACTGTTGCAGGCAGTTTATTTTTCCAGACAATGCCCATCTTAGTGACATATTTTAGAATGTCAGTGCATAATTCAATTAGGAAGGCCTCTCAAAAATAGGATAGCCCGTTTTTTTTGTGATTGCTGTAAGCAATTACAATAATAAAATATAAGTTCTTATATGTTTAACGCTCTGAAGAAGTCCTTGATATCCTGTTATAACCTGTTTTGAGATGACAACAAACACTCTTCAAATACAGACCGCAAAGTCCGATCCCTCCGTTTTGTCCTTTAGGTTCTTCTTGGACATCGCGTCTGACTCTCCTCCCAGTGACTCAGTCTATCACAGCCTGTCCTTCATCAGTGATGGCAACGTCTTGGCCCTTCACAGGCTGCTCTGGAACAACCAGGAGAGGATCGGCCACTACCTCTCCAGCAACAGGTCAGGATACACGCCTTATCTTAACCCCAAAACCTAATCCTATCCTCATCGCTGATATAAGCCCTAACCAGAACATAACCTTTTTATCCTTAAAGGGCCATGCAAAATGCATGATGCTCAGTGATTTACTATCCTTGAAAGTATGTTTTGTTCTCCCAAGTATAGTAAAGGCCAGTTTTATTATACCTACTGTATTAGAACCTTCTGTGGACAAAGACATTCTGAATCGTATTCTCCCTCAAACTAACCTCTTACCTAACCTTCCAACCCTAAACCTAATTTAAACTCTAACCAAGTCTAAATATGATGTTTTGTGGACAAAAGTATAGTGAAATCTGTTCTCCCAAGCCATCTTAATATTAATACAGTTCCTTCATATAATGAGTGGAAATTCGCCAATGTATTTAATCAGTTCTTTATTTCAGTGTTAATATTACTGTACCTCCTGATTTCATAATGCCATGTGCAGAGTCAAGGCACCCGGAACCAGAGGCAGCAAAGCAACCCTATAACCTCACTGAACCTCCTCCATGTTTGACTGTGGGGAAGGTGTTCTTTACCTTTGAACCAAAAGAACATCATTTTGTTTTCTGTGAACATGGGGATTTTGAGCTTTACCAAAAAGCTGTCAATAAATCGATGGTATGTTGAGGTTTGTTTTGGCAAATTGTATTCAAGATTTCTTATGTCGCTTTCTCTCAGCAATGTCTCCTATCATACAACCCCCTTTCATTGAGTTGGCGACAGATGGTCCAAATTGAAACTGACATACTTGAAACTGTATCTGAACGGCAGCTTGAATTTGTGTAGCAGTTGTTATAGACATTTACTAGGTTAATCTGTTTCTGTGGATTGTCTTGAATAAACTGATGTACAAGGTTGCTTGCTGGGTTTATGATGAACACTTGTCAGAGTGGAAAAGTACTGAGAGTGTGAAATGCAATCTGCAGATGGGTCGAGTCTTATAAAGGAGTAGAGAATCAACATAATGTCTGCAAATGTCATTGTAACCTCTCACTGTCTGTTCATCTTATGACCATGGGCTGGGGAGACCGGCCTGCTGTGTGATTGGTATGCAGGGAACCGGTTAGACCCAGGTCTTGTGAGGGTGAACATGTTATCCACCTAATGGGATGTTCCTGGGCTGCCCCTCAGAGTTTGTATTAGTTTGGAACTGAAATACATCTCTCTGCTTGCAAGTGTAATCAACTATAATGTCTTGCCTGTCCATAATAGTTCTCTCTCTCTCTGAATTTCCACCACACGGTTGATCAAGCTGCTTTCTCCAACCTTGGAATAATGCTTTGTTGCAACTTTCCATTAAGTTTTTTCTTGTGGCCACATCCAGAGATGTTGGCTACAGTGGCATGGGCCTTAACCGTCTTATAACATCACATACAGTGAAACAGGAACATCAAGGTCTTTAGAGATGGACTGTTGCTCTGATTGGCTGTGCTTGGCTACACTCTTGTCTAACCTCCTCAGACAGTTTTCTGGTTTTCTTCTTTTTCTTCAAGCTTATTGCAGTACACACAGTGACACCAATTTGGAGAATGAGTCCTGTTCTCTATTCAAGCTGGTTGAATGAGTGATTTTCATATTGGAGCATCTACAACTCAGCAACCACAGGTTGCTTCAGTTCCAAAATAAAGGACAATCCTACTTTAATATCATATTTCAAAGGTAAAATACAATTTTCCGTTCCATTTCAAGATGTCTTTGCAGTTTTGTTCAGCTGCAAACCAAATAAATAAATATATGGATGCTGAAAGGATTCAGTTCAACAGTTTTCTAGACATAATGTTGCATTATTTGAATAAAGTGCAAGGGTGCCAATAATTTTGGCCACAACTGTATATTATAGTGTGAAAGCTGACAGTCCCTGTCCCTCTGTAGGGACCACAAGGCTGTGGGCAGGAGGCCATTTGACAAGATGGCCACACTCCTGGCCTATCTGGGTCCCCCTGAGCACAAACCTGTGGCCGACACCCACTGGTCCAGCCTCAACCTCACCAGCTCCAAGTTTGAGGAGTTCATGACCAGGTAACTGTTCTCCTGTTTTAGTGTGTCAAATATTCAGAGGGACCAGCAAACCATGATACTGAGTGCAGTAGAATACGAGGCATTTTATTGCCCATTTGTCCCTGATTACTAGGCACCAGGTCCACGAGAAAGAGGAATTTAAAGCCCTGAAGACCCTGAACATCTTCTATCAGGCTGGCACTTCGAAGAATGGCACCCCTGTCTTCTACTATGTCGCTCGCAGGTAAGATCTGGCAAATTGTGTTCCAGTGGAAGTAGTATTATGGTTATACTCGTGTGTTTCACTATCCGTGCGGTGACCGATTGTGCTGACCGTAGAGGTGAAAAGATGTCTCAACTGTGTATTGTGGCATCTGTGCCGATATGGGTAATGGTTTTGAAGCCATCTCAATTAGGGAACAGTCAATTTCTCACCGGGAAGAATCAGCGTATGAAGCTGGAAGTCCCACCCATTCTGCATAGATTACATAGAAATAATGGATGCCTTCAGAGGCACTGTCTTCCGTATAACAAGTTACCTTCTGTAACCATGTCTATGATTCGGACGGCCTAGGGAGGGATTGGGCTGTTGCTAGCTTGGAATGTTCCACCTGGAAGACCATGGCAGGTCTATTGACTTTGCACTTTAGTCACCTGCAGCAGGCTCTAGGGGGCTACATATCTTCCTAATATTGCCAGCAGAGTTGAACAGGAGGGCTGCTCTACCCTGTTCTGGGGGTGTCGGCTGCTGAAGGAGTCATACCTGTGTCTGAGAAGAAATGAGTCAGGCAGGTATTGTCGGGGAGAGGCTCACCTTTTTAATCGGTCAGTGATGTGTGATGATTTCAATACCCAGGAGGAGAATCGCTTGGTTTCATTTGTTATTAAGATTGCTAACAACTATTACCACAAACTCATGAATCATTATTGTGCATTCAATGTAAAATGAAATGCCTTTAGTGGGTTTCAGAGCTGAGCTGTGTTTTGCATTTGTTTGTACCTGTCTGTGTGTGTCACTTAGCAATGTAACAATTTATACACACTGGCCCTCGGTTCAAATGTTTAACTTCCGCATCTGAAGGACCTCAACCTCATTTCATATCTGTAGTCAGAGAATCGATTCAAACGTTTTGAATCGCCACTTCACAAACCATTATTAAATTCCTCCTGTTCTTTCATCTTCTGAAAATGTATCTCATCTGTTGTGATGAATGACCCATCCTTTAGTTAATGCAGAACTAAGCATGACAGTTATTCATTTACAAGTAATCTTTCCGGCTAAACAATCCCAGGCATAAGTCACACAGCTTTGTGTTACTGACCAAGTGATATATTCCTGATGCATTTAAATGCTTTCAAAATGGCCTGCTCGAGACTATTGTTTTATTATTTGATCTCAATGACACCCAATCTGCTAGTTTATAGTTGTCCAATTTGCTGTTAATTGTTTTTTAAATCAATTTGAAAGAAGCCTGAACCTAACCCTAATCTTCCAGGAACTCTGTCTATAACCTAGCTACATATTATTCTGGGCTTACTTTACATTTTAATTGTCATTATTCAGGGTCACCATCAGAAATGTTTTGCTTCAAAAAATGAGTGTATGTGATCATGTTTGGATGGATTACAGTAATACTTTTTAAAGAGGACAGCTTTTGCAAGGCCCACATGTATGTTTGGTTGAAGCACAGCGGGAGAAACTTTGCAAAAGCATCCAAATGGTAGAATACAAAGTTCTTAGTTATTTAGTGGCTATGACAGAGTTCATTTTTATAAATAAGTTTGACATCTCAAAGATGCCCAGCTCATAACCTCTTTAAGCAAAAAAAAAATCTTCATTAAGAATGGAAAAAGTGTTCCTACTTTTAATTGTTTCTACAAGTATTTAGATGGTTAATGAGTTGACTTGAAAGAGAAAGATGCACATCCCTAGTGTCCAGTATGAAGAATGTTCATTACGTGCAGGAGCTCCTGGACATCCCCAAACCTGCCTTATGTCAATATTTAAAGATGAGTAATATCACATCAAACACTCATCCAAACCACACAAAGTAAATGCATTCCATATATTTTTTTACATTCTTTATACCATACAAACCATGAAATGCAGCAGCATTTGTCAACAGAACAGAGAAGCAGTATGGACTAGAGAGAGTAGAGAAGAGCATTCATGTTTCCACACCAATAGAGAATTAATACTCTTGTATGTATACATACATTGGTCTAGATATCATGTGTATAGGAGAAAGATGAAGCTGTACAACTATATTCTGAAGTTGTCAGAAGTCTCATAACAGGAGAGAGAATACATGTGATATTCATTTTTTAGGCAGTAACAGTCAAGATTTTTTTTGTGAAAACCGAAGCCAAACTCTCCTTATACATTTGGGCTTGTACATACACAGTTAGGCCCTCTCCATATCACTCAACACTTCGCTCCAGTCTCTAACAGATCAAGTCCCAGCTCAATTCAGAAGGCTTTTAAAGGCAGCCACCGTCACTAAAAGGTTCACGGCGACGACAGAACACGGGATCTGTGTGTGAAGCCCATGGCCTACGCTCCTCGCGCTTCCTGGTTTGGGCTTCTTGGCAGCGGAGCGCGGGAGTCCCGTTGTGCTTGTGGAGAGGCTGTGCGAAGGGGTGGATGTGAACACAAAAATTGTCTGGTCCCCCGAGTTGGTGACTACCCCCCTTTCTCCATGGATCCCTGGTTCCAGCAAGGCCGACTTAGCCAGGTACCCAGACGTTACCACAGAAGCCCTGGCTGGGGGGGGGCCACCGCGCCCTATCTCTCTGGAATCAGCCCCCAGCGGAGGCTCTGTGTACGAGGCAAAGTGCCACCCCCCCCCTGGAGTGGCCAGCTGGGCCTGCCCGCACGTTGGCCTGGTGTAACAGGGGCAACCCAACACGGTGGCTCTGGTGTCTTCGGCCCAGCGCAAAAGCCTTGTGATGTTCTCCTCCTCCTCACAAGCCCAAGGGTTATCCCCAAGCGTCAACAGCTCCAGCCCCTCCAGCCGGTCAAACACCCCTTCCGGCACCCAGGAGAAGCGATTGGCATGCAGGTAGAACCTCCTCAGCCTTGGCAGCCGGTCCAATGAACCTGGGAGGATCTGCACCAGATAGTTGTGGGACAAATCCGCCACCTCCAGATTGTAAGGCATGTTGGTGGGCACAGTCCAGAACCTGTTATGACTCAGGTTGAGGGCGTGCAGGCTGGGCAGAGTGTTGTTGATTAAGACCACCCTCTCCAGCTCGTTGGCTGACAGGTCCAGGACCCGCAGGTTCCAGTGGTAGGCCGTGTCGTTCTTGTCCAGAGCTTTGAGCTGGTTGCCGGCAGCCCGGATGTCCCACAGGGCCCTGGGCAGGCCGGAAGGAAAGCGACCCAGGAGATTATAGGACAGGTCCAGGGTACGTAGGTGGGCGTAGTGGCTCAGTTGGCCATCCAGACCACGAAGACTATCAGAAGAAAAGGGCAAGTTTTAATCTTAGAAGATGTGACACTACACTAAAATGAGACATTACCAGAAACAGAAGTGGTTAAAGTGGCCTGTCAACCTATTGTATTAAATCGAAACACATAGGGTGACCAAATGTGAATTGCTATAGATTTATCGATTGGTTAAACAGCAAATGCTGTAACTGCAACTCAAAGCACTCCCCTATTTTGGTCGGTCTTAGAGCCCAGACGGTCTGAGCAGAAGAAGATGATGAAACATGAAGATGATGAAACATGAGCTGACAATGAAGAAGTGGTCTTCCTACCCGTTGTGTGAGAGGTTGAGGAAGCGGATGTTGTGCTGCAGGCCAGGCGGCAGGTGTGTGAGGTGGCGTGAGGAGCAGTCCACCACACGGTGGCCCCGGCTGCAGGAGCACACCGACGGGCAGATGGACAGGACCAGCCCCCCCAGGACCCCCGACAGAAGCAGCAGGAGTAGGCAGACCAGTGGGGTTCTGGGGGCTGTGATGAGGGCTCTATGTGGGAGATGGGACACAGTGAGAAGTGACACCGCATTCCAGGATGTTTATCTGCATCTACTTGCTCTTACGATTGATATAGATTCACATTGAGGTTTTGATCTCGGTCCTTAATGGAGAGGTCTACATTAAGACCTTTGCTCATTCTTGTTCTTCTGAAGAATATTGACAATCGCAACAATTGCTTTTTAGCTTGGCTAGCTATTTCAAGCTGCAATTACTAACACTTAAGTACAGTTAGTATATATCACATATTTTTTAGACAACAGTAGTGGGAGTATTAAAATTCTGCAGTATAACAAGTCCCCTTAGCCCACCTCTTTAAATGGAATCTCTGTAGGATTTATCTTGTCTTGAGCTGCTGCTGTTTTAAGATACCCATTGATGCATAGCAAAAGCCACCCAAATTGGCAAGTGATGAACAAAACGCCAAAAAAAAACCTTCTAGTTTCAAAACATTTCTTTAACAAAAGCAAACTGGGAAATACTGAAACAGTATTTCCAATTTTTCAATTTTACAAACTTTAGGTAATTCCTCCCTGTTCTGTTGTCCTTAGTTTGCTTCTGTTCAAGAAAGGTTTGCAACTAAAATGTTTTGTTTGGCAAAATGAGTACACTCATGGACAAAACATTAAAATACCCCACACTGTTGTTCTGAAAGAAAGTCATGATTGGGAACAATCTATCATAATTAATATGTAATGTGACCGTTCAATTAGTTAGGAGGACTGAACTAGACTCCCCTTTGCTCTTCCCCTCATACCAAGTTCTCATGCAATGTCATGGACAGCATTTTGACAGTACAACACGGTAAGGCTAGGTAACCACAGTAATGCTAGGTAACCCCTAACAGTCCTGGGTGAGGGTCGGCCAGATAGATCTAATGGCTCTGATGCACTTTACAAGGGCCCCAGTCAGTCTGTGTGTTGGCAGGCTTGAAGCATTGCCAGCCAGTAGGAGCTCGGAAATACTGCAGTGAGAGCCGGCTGAATTCATTTAGGGTGACACACACATCTCTTCATCCGATATTCACATACATGCACAGTGGCACATGTCCTGTCCTGTTTTCACCGTGTCTTCTGCCATAAGTGATCTGGAGGACAGCTGGTATGTGTGTGCATCAGTGTGCCATTGTATTAAGAGCTTGCAAACGCATTTGTGTCGCAGGTTAATAATATTAAACAGTAAGCTGAGCCCTCTAGAAACTTCTTTAGGTTCTTGCATGCTGTAACCATAATTCCATTACAAACTATACCCATTTTAAAATAGTTTTTAAAAAGACATCAGAATAACTGACATTTTGAAGACCATGTGTACCATATATAACTGCTTAAAAAACAGCATTTTGTAATTTCCTTCAGTTAGCCGATCATAATGGTCTCCATAAGTAGATGTACTGTCTAATGGAGATTTGAGCGCGGTTAGAGACAGCAGTGCACAGTAGGTCTCTAATAAGAAGCCAGACACTGATAATCACCCTGCTGCAGTCCACTGAGCTAATGTAGTTCAGGACACATTGAGCACCTCTATGTGCAGCGGAGAGTGTGTATGTGTGATGTGTGTGTGTGTGTTAGCATGAACACACGTCTGTCCTACCGTTTCTCACCCTGCCATAAGTCACTCACCTAATCCTCTCCATTGCTTCAGTCCGTCATCTCTAGTCGCTCGTTTCCTTCTCTCCCCTTCCCTCGGCCAGCCCTCACTCGCTCGCTCTCTTTTTTCCCCCAGCAGCAGGGAGGGAGTGATTGTCAAAATCTGGGCGAGTTAACTGGCCTTATTGCCTAATGCACCCGTTCTTATTTTTCTCTAATTCTGCCTTACTCTGTTCCTTCTCACCTTCCCTCGCTCGCACTCTGCTTTCTTTTTTTCTCCCTTGGTTTTTTCTTCTCTGGTGAAGGTGGGCTTCTTTCCTCCCCCCCCCTCTGCCTCTGCCTGGTTGGCTGTGGTCAGTGCTGGGCCAGCTCTCTCCCTGTGTCCTGGCTTGTGGCGTATTCCTGGCATGCCAAAGCAGGGCTCCCCCAGTCACCCTCAAGCACTCCTCTGCAGGTTCCTGATGCGCACTGCACTCAAGGAAAGAGCAGTCTGAGAGAGGAAGAGGAGGAGGAGGAGGAGTGAGGGAGGGAGGGACGAACGGAGAATTGCAGCACGGTACCGGCCCTCTCTGCTGATTATGAGGGGTGAGGACAGGGTGAGGGAGGGGTGGATCTGTGCTGACTCCAATCTTTTTACAATCAGGATCCAGCCCACTCGACAAAAGCACTTCTCTCTCCATTATCCCTCCCCCTCTTTTCCCTACACATTCATACATACTAACTAGTGGGCTGTTCAGGTTGGTGACTCGTGTGATCAACTGTCTCATCCTTACAGTAATGTTCCGTTTCACATTCCCTCCCATCTGTCACGCAAACACACACATAAAAAAAGGCACAAACGCAACTGAAACCTTCATTCATTGTAGTAATTTCATTACAGTCACTACAAGCCTGCGGCTGCTGCTAGTTGGCAGGGTGACATTGTTCTAACTGAATGTGTATGGGATGCGTAACACGCACACGCTGCCCTCTGACAGCCAAGCTGTCTCGCGTCACATCTGGCACCTGCAACGACTGGTTGCCCCCCCCCCCATCATCGTCAGCCAGTTAGCAGCGTTACCTCTGCGTGTCACTTCTGTCATAACGTCCTCCTGGACTGGGTCCCTTCAGCAGGCTCGATGAGAACGTCCTGTTGCTCTGTACTGAGCCGTGGCTGGAGGGGCTGACCGTACAGTGACTGGTGACTGTTTTACCTCCGGTGGCCATATTCTGGAGTGGTAAAGCTCCAGGCGCGTATGAGGCTCCCCTACGCAGAGCAGAGTTCAGAACCTGTCTACCTTTCACCTTTGTCTCCACGGCACAAATTGATTCCAACCTTCAATAAAAGTGTGTCAAAATGCTATGAAAACAAAACAGTGAGGCCTTTAAAAAAAAAAAAAAAGATTATGCAGCATGACTACTTTTGGAAACAGATCTTTAATGTTCCATAGCCACATACCATCAAGTCTATAAATTGGTACTGTATATTGTACAGTTGACACTTTCATTCGTTCCTTTCAGTTGTAAGCTAGTACATAGAATATTTTAAAAATATTTTGCAAACGAAAAGTGTTTGTATTTTGATCTGGAATGATAGTTCCTTTGGGTGTCACATGACGCCATCGTACATATGGCCCATTTAAGTAACCACTTCATATTTATTTCTGCACTGAAGCTGTCACGAGTTGCGCCACTCTTGCTGGCTACATCAGGAGTTACTTGCCGCCATACATTGTCCAAGCCAACCACCATATGTAGTGCATAAGACCCTTTTTTTCATTCTTGTTCAGCTTTTGAGCCAAACCATCCATTCACATGAATTGCCATGACTCATTAAGTTTTGATGCCTGCGTAATATTCATCATGTATTTGTTTTGAATCCACGATTAATTGTTCTTGCTTTCTGATGAATCTACTGTGAATCTGGTTGTAATCTCACAAGGGGGCACCAAATGCCATAGTACAGTAATATTTCATGTAGGTGTCGACCTCATGTGACCTGTGTAAGACTGCAAAATAATTAGGAAAGTCTATAAAAACATTATCTGACTCCAACTATGTAATGAATTAATTTAAATGTATAGGCAAGCAATTTAAATAAGTGAATTGACTGAAGTAATTGAGTTTGAGAATTGCATCAAATGAGCAAATACATTTAATTCAGTTGTATAATAAATGGGTACATGATAAATAGCATGGCTAAGATTACAGTACTGTACTACGTTTAATATATTCTGATGATATATAATACATATCCTCTATAAATCACATTTGCTACGCATTGCAGTATCTCCAGGATCTCTCTCCTCTGCCTGTCTGCCTATGTTGTCTGATTTGAGTTCTCCTTATAGTGAACTTGGTGTATTGCAACATTGTTTCAACTGGCTGTTTTCTCTGGCAATGAGCATGGGATTAGTCTTTTTGCACACTGGTGTTCAGGTAGCCTGTTTCGTGACATTTTGACTGAAAATATTGGATCTGAAGCTTTTTGATACTGGGTGAGGTCTCTGTAATACTGTGTGTCTGAATTAATGTAATTCAAATTTGCAATAAATGTAAAACAACTGCTGGCTTTAAATGCTAGTTACACAGCCAATATTAACACAATCAGCTGATACCAATGATTTGTCATTTCTGCACCTGTGTACTCAGGCATAAAATCAATTAAATCCCAAAGTGGATGACGGTGAAACCTACGTACCAGTATTTGCTTTCATATGAAGGTTGATTTGTTTTAAGAGAATGTTTTAGTTGCCACACAAGTCTGTAGCTCAATGAACCTCTGAGGCACAGCCATGCAGTAGAATAAGAGTGTCTGAAAGGTAGTTGAGAAACTGGTTCCTCAACGATCAGTTGTGGTCTGCAAACCACCGGTAACTGACAAATAACTGTGATGCAATACCAGAGCGGTGGAACCAGTGTGTTGCCAAATGTAGGGTTGGGGTGGAACCAGGGA
>JACXGI010019153.1:0-12425 GCA_016801175.1 Esox masquinongy
TTTCCTGCACAGGTCCAGATGGGGACTGGCTTGCACATGGGTACAGGCTATTGTGCCTATACAGTAACATTGGGGAAGACTGAAAAAGAGGATTACATGAATACAGAGGCTTGTCAACCTCTAGGCTACTTTACCTTCATTTTAACTGTCACCTACCTGCAATTGAATAAAATGCCTCCTTGATTCTTTGTGTTTCAAGACGACCAGGGAAAATTATGAAGATATTCAGGTACTGCTGTAGAGCAAGACATACCCTTATTTCCCGGCATACAGTTACCTTGGAAAGATCTTCTGCGTCACCAACACTGTACAAGAATGTCACACAAGCAAAGAAATGCAGAGCTATGCAGACTGACTGAACAGTGCTCAAGGCTTGGCTATGTTGAGTGTGCTTCCTTGTGTGGTTCCAGCAAACTGCATAGGTAAACTATGCTGGGCCTACTGAACCTGTACCTCTCCCACAGATACGCATCAGGGAAGCCCAGTGGAGAACAGCTGTCTCTGAAGACCCTTGGGGCTGGTGGTGTAAACGCTTTGTGTAGAATATGAGCACCTTCATCCACAGGGTTGTTGAGGAATGGACATGCCATATTTGATGGCAACTGGCTGGTCGTTAGATGCACTGCTTATAGAGGCTGAATATCAAATCACATACTATATAATATGCCAGATTAGTATGTGAGAAGATTAGTATGTCTCAAACCATTGTAAGCTTCAAATAGTATGCCAAAATTCCCAAAAAGGTCAGTTATCGTCACCTACAGTATATTGGTAGTTATTGCAACAATGTCGAACATTGTTGTGGCATGAAATGAAATAGCTTTGGCAGTGTAAAGTTTGTCTTCAGTCTCGCAAATAATTGCTCAAATCTTGTCACTATTCCAAGTAGTAATATATTAGTTTTACTGGTTTAAAAGCTTTTAAAACAGCCAGTAGCAAAAGCCATACAATTCA
The DNA here is from genome assembly GCA_016801175.1 of Esox masquinongy. Lineage (NCBI taxonomy): Eukaryota > Metazoa > Chordata > Actinopteri > Esociformes > Esocidae > Esox > Esox masquinongy. The sequence continues at coordinate 955 of JACXGI010019153.1, forward strand.
TAGATGCTATTTGTGGTGAGAAATAAATCGTAGTCTGTTTAACATGCTCAGTGGTGTCTAGCAAAATACTCAAACTTGGCGTGATGTTAATGCGTGACACAATGTAATGTTGAGACAATAATATCCCAATATGTAGGTGTTATGAACTGTATGGCTCTAGCAGTCTAGGGAGGATGGTACAGAGACCCGTAACATAAAACTCATGCAAATCAGTGTAGTGTAAAGGCACAGTGAGAAACAACAACACAGACAACCAAAGCTACCGTCGAACATAAAACCTTTATTATAAACACACGGTAAAGGGGGAAGGGAAAAGGGGCTGAGCTGAACCCAAGAAATGAACTAATATAGTCAAAACACCCCTAAACTGAACTTGCCTGCCTCAAGAACCGCTTAGCTGACTACTAACCAATACAAAAATACAGTGGGTGGTCCGCTCAGTTCTAACTAGTGTTTTTAGACAAAGTTTTCCTACGGGTTGTATATGCCCAAGGGTAAATTGCTAAAAATTACCTTTTCCCAGGGACACAGGGACAAACAAAAACACACAGGTTGAACAAGGACTAAACAGCAAACAATTGACTAGACAACACCAAACAAAACACCACAGCAATACATACTCACATGAAACAGGACAAAGTGAGATGTATGTGCTAAACTAAGTGATGTATGAATGAACGAAGTGTCTCTCAAAAACGGTGTGTCTATGTCCATGTGGGGTAAAACAAAAGAGTCTCTCTGGGAGAACCAACTGACTGGGTTTTTAAACCAGGGATGTGTGATGCGATTAGATAATGGACAAAGGAACAGGTGGTACAATTAGGATGGGTGTCCACTGATTGGTCCACCTCAGCAGTCAGGCGATGCACTCATGACTGCCAGGTGGGAAACACCAACGAGCACAATCAGGAACATAAGGGACACCTGGGGCAACGGCAGGAGGGGAAAAACACGAACGCACATACAGGGTACTTGCATGCATAACAGTAGGTCCCAATCAGTCCAAATACTGGCAGACCAGCTTAATATATACTAAACAACATGTACTTTACTATCATCCGTGAAGTATGTACTGTACTTGTAGTGTGTAGTATGCAATTTGAGATTCAGCCATAGTCTAGACCTATGTGAATTAACTATTGGCTTTTGAAGACAGTGAAAGTGGTCAGACATGCTTTTATTAACTTGTTTATTTTTATTGATACGTTTCTGAACTAAATTAAAATACGTCAATTCATGTTTGGTCACAATGACAGAAAAAAGTCTGAATTTATGTTTCCAAACACGGACAGGAAAAAAGTAATGCGAGCGAGAAAATACATGGAACGTTTTTTTGGGGTTCTGGAGGGCCCCCTTTTGAGTCAGTCCCTGTGTCTGAATGTTTGTGTGATGCTTTTTCTTGTCCTGTGGTTTGGAGCAGAGATCTAGAGCTCCATATTGACCACTGATACTGAGATACATCTGTGTGTGTGATGCTGTAAAGGGAGATGGGTGAAAATCTGTACATTTTGTCAATGTGCTCTGTGTGAAAATTGCCCTTTTTTCTTTCAGTTGCCCTCAATTTGTGAAACAACCTGTTGAGCATGAGGTCCTCTCACCATCCATGTCCTTTGACTGCTCCTTCACGCCCTCTACCTGTAAACACAATAGACTCACAGCCTCTTACGACTGAACATAACTCACCCTAGATCACAGTCACCAGAATTCTAGACACCTGTTCCTAATCTACACTCCCTATATATAGTCGATCGCCACTTCCTCTTTGTGAGGTATTATTTGTAGTTTACTTAACAAGCCTGTGACCTTTGAAAACCATTTGACGCAACGTTTTTCAGGCTGTTGTTTATCTTCCCGCTCTGCTCGACTCCCATCTGTACCTTCACTAGAGACTGCCGTTCTGACCAGCCTGACTGTCCTCAGGATTACCCATTTGCCTGCCGATTCCAGTACCTTTGCTTTGCCTGATTGACCACCCGTTGCCCAACCTAGCTTGACTGACCACCCTTTGCCAAATCTAGCTTGCTTGTTGTTTTCTGTGCCGCCTTTTTGTTTCTATGTCCCTTGCAGGTTAAATAAACATTGCCCTTCCGCGATTGGAACCATAACCATCTGTCTCGTTGTATTCATTACATTGTAATTTCTTGTTATAAAGCAGTTTAATTTTCCCTTTAAACCAAGACAACCGCCAGTTTTCTTTGGAATTGCTGTTTTACTCTTCTGTCTCAAACAAGTGATAATAAAGGGATTCCTAGGTGGCCATATAATGACCTCTGTTAGAAGACTGATGGAGGTCAGCATTGATGCTATACAGTATGATGAAAGTGAGAATAGAGATTTGTATGCTAAGATATATTGTCAATTCAATTATCTCCTTTATGTTTAAAACCAATGGGCACTCTGGGAAACAAACATGAATAAATAAGAAGCCCCATGGGGGCTAGAAATGACAGGTTCCCATTCATTATGGATGTCAGAAACATGGAACTGTCACTTAAATGTTAGTTATCGACCTGCTTTGGATTGTCCCCAGAAGTCTGTTTTTACGTGTTATTATTGTAGCTATGGGTGTGGTGAATACCAGGATGTGCCACACTGCATGATATCTGTTACAGAAATGAATCTAGGAACCAAAATGTCCAAGTAGTGAAATCCGGCTGAAATACCCTTGGACCCTGAAGGGTTTTAATAAATAAGTCCCATGGGGGCTAGAAGTGACAGGTTCCTCTTCATTATGGTTGTCAGAAACATGGAACTGTCACATAACTGTTTTACGGTATTTACATGCATTAGATATTTCTAAATAGACAGGACAACATGTTTAATTCTATTGTGTAGATTGTGAGCATCTAAAACGTGTTGGATGTGAGACAAACAGAAACACAACAAGAACATTTGGAAATTACATTTATAACAGAACAGTCAATGATTTCAATTCTTCCTACAGTTTTGCAATGCATTTAATACTATTCAATAGGCAGAATTCTGATCAATACTGTACATTAAATCAACCTCAGCTCTGTATACAACTATCAGTGAGAGAAAGCAATATGAGACGCACAGACCTCCTTACCGCATTCGAAAAAACAATGCACGCAAAATATATTATTTCTGAATGTAGGCCTCTACAGAAGGAAGGAGATAGAGAGATCACCAGAGGAATGCACGGTAAATGTACCAGTCGTTTATTTGCTTGACTTTGTTGATTAGCTAACTATTCGTTTAAAACACAAATTATTTTCACTTCGTTTAAATGTAGCTATCAATATTGCTGCCAAAATTATATCCCCAGACATAACTCTAAGCGACCAAACTTGTCATCCCTGAGTCGTGGGTTTCATAACATTCTGTGTAGCCCCAGCAGGAACACACGCCATTTTATTGTACGACCTACTCTTTATGGGTGCTTATGATAACTGATATAGGCGCACACACATACATAGATTGAAGTGACCAGACTGATCATCCCTGAGTTCCGGGTTGCTACAAGATCCCTTGTTTTCTGTACTTGACTGATGAGGAGAATTGAGGATAATGTAGGCCCTGAATCACATGACCTTATAAATGTTTGGCTTGTGATGAAAGATTAGCTACCTTTTCCAACAACTTCCAGCATATCATGATTATTTATGATTGCCTATGTTCACAAACATTATGGAGTCAGATTATTAGATAATATATTTTTTTGTCGGTCATAGATTTGTTTGCAGTTATTTTCCTACCTGTCCACTCAGTAACATTTAAAGGTGTTCACCTGTATCCCCCAAACCACATGGGAGATGACTCCAGAGAAAAACAGGTGGAACGGGCCCACACTAGAGATGATGTCAGAAGTTGAAACTGATCATGAGTCTTGTGACTTTTTCCCCAAAATGGCGCTAAAATTATTTTGAATGACTGATTTAGACGGCAGAACAAAGAAAGGGCAGACAAGGGACTATGTTTTGGGGAAAAGACGCCACTCAGTGACACCAGGGGTTGATCGTCTACTGCCACATAAGCCCTACCCTGCCCATCTCATTTCCCAATAGCTCAAAAAATGTTATACAACAAACTCAAGGGAAAGCATTACATCCTAATAAGCTACTATGGCTTAAGCCCTGTTCAATAGCTTTGTGTCTCACTGGTACCAATTTATTTATAATTCCACCAGAGAACAAATTTAGCCTTTAATATAGATAGCTAGCTGAACAACCTATGTACCCTACGACAAAAAGTAATTTGCCCACAATCATCTAAACCATCACCCCCTAATCAATAATGTCCGAAACACATTTTACTGAGCTAGACATGGAATATGCTAAAAACTATCTAAGATTGTTATTTGAGTCAAGTACCTCTTTAAATAAAATGAACTATCCAGCAAGTGCTTTGTGAACCTCTTGTATTTTAATTAGAGACTAAACCCTAAATTTCCCTTTCTAGAGATTGTGGAATTTTTTATTTTGTTATTTTAAAAAAGTGATTCTAATTTAAAGGCTATAACTTATTTCCTCATTATTTGGGATGTCAACGTTTGACTTGTTGTCATTCATTTTATTTGTAACAGGAATTTGATTAACATACTACAATTGGTTATGTGCTTTACTGTTTTAACATCCTCTTAGCCTGTGTGATACTGCTCTAAATGTAAACATTTCTTTATATGTTTTATGAAGTTTTTTACATGTCCCAGTCTGTGACTCTGAAGGCTTGGGTTTTACTGTAGCTCACTCTTCCATTCTTAGCTATGGTGGAACAATAAGCTAAAGTCAAAGCCATTCTTATAATGTGGAGTAAAATAAACTTCGTCGGGGTGTGCTGAAGGATCTGAAACGTGTCGGGTGTGCTGAAGGATCTGAAATGTGTCAGGGTGTGCTGAAGGATCTGAAATGTGTCGGGATGTCCTGAAGCATCTGAAATGTGTCGGGTGTGCTGAAGGATCTGAAATGTGTCGGGTGTGCTGAAGGATCTGAAATGTGTCGGGTGTGCTGAAGGATCTGAAATGTGTCGGGGTGTGTCGAAAGATATGAAATGTGTAGGGCATGCTGAAGGATCTGAAACGTGTCGGGTGTGCTGAAGGATCTGAAGCGGCTAGTGTTGGGATGTATCCAGGTGGGTCAAGTGTATCAGAATGTATCCACTGAGTCTGACACAAGGTGATCCATTTTGCCGTGTGTCTAAGCATGTGTCTAAGTCTTGAAACTGCCGCTGTCTGAAAGGGAAAGATTCTAATACACATTGACACACAATGTGTTTGAATAAGTGTCAAGAAGTGCTCTCAAACTGTCAAACTAACCTATTGACATGGGAATATCTTCTTCAAAGTATGTTACCTCTCCCTATGTGAGAAATATATTTTCTCACTTATTATGTCTCATACTGAAAGTGAAAGAGAAAGGGATTCCTATGTGGCAATGTCCTGACCCATGTTTGAATGCTTATATTTAAATGCTGCTGGAGACCAGCATTAATGTTATATGATGAAAGGGAGAATATAAAGATTTGTATGCTAAGACATTATTTTCAATTTGATCTGTTTATTTTTAAAACCAATGTGCATTGTGGGAAACAAACATTAACAAATATAAGGTGTTGTCCTTGTGAAACGTAAGGCTGTAAGTCAATTTGGATATTCATTTTGGCTAAATGTCAGATTGTTTGTTTTGTTCAACCTTAATGCATTCTGATTGTACTGTAGATAACAAGGTATTGTTAATCAATGGGTTTTTCACAAATCCAGTTAAGTTGAGAGGTACATGGATTATCATTCCATTTATTTACAGGATCAGGAAAACAAAAATTAATCTCGGCACAGTCCTCCCCTTCACCAGCATTATCAGGCTGTTTTGCTCCCCAGTACCTATAGTGGGAACAACACAGAGAACCAGAGAGTCAGACACTGGTAGAAAACAAAATCCTAAATCCAGAATACAGACGTTTTTGAAGGTTAAAGAGACAGCGAAGTTTATCTACCTCAACAAAGTAAAGAAAAAACAGAGGAAACCATCTTCATATTACTGCATTCAATGTGAAGGAAGTTGCCAACTAGCATCGATGAAATTGTGAAATAGGCTTAGCACAATGACTAGATGTTTAGTAGTTTTATGCTAGCTGTTACTGTTTACTATCAGTTACTGAATCAATGCTAGCAAAATTTATTATTGGCTTGCAAAATGACCTCTTATTTCTTTCACACTTAAAACAAATACTTAAAGAATGATATCTATATAATGTAGTTTATACAGAGTATTGTATCTTACTTTGTAGTCAGAGGTGTGTTGTCCACCCATCTCCAGGTCCCCTCAGTCCCACGGTCAGTCAGACCGATCCAAGTACGTATGCTTAATGAAATGAGGAATTTCTATCAGAGAAAGATTAAAATGTTGTCAATAGCTTGAACACAACCAAATGAATCCATAAATCTCTTTTGAAACTCCGTCTCACGTGTTCCTCTTGGTTGTTTATGATGACTAGCTTTGCCCCTCTATTCAGACAGTCCTGCCTTGCATATTCCCAGTTTCTTTTTTCGATGGAGATGTAATAGTTGCTGTTGCCGAACACTTTCACTGTTTAAAAGAAAAGCAGTGGTTCAAATTACACGTATAATGTGTTTATGCAGTTGATGAACCCATTTCAGTTTCTCAAGTTTGAGGAATAAGAATAAATGGAAAACCAGTTCAATTCACTTACCAAGTGACTTCTGAATAACAAATAATCTAGTCTGTAGCTGGTCTCTCTCTTCAGTCAGGTTCTTGTTGCTGGTCTGTAGTTTGTCTCTTTCTGTGAAGTATTGATGGCCAATGACTCTGTCTGTTAAATTCAAGTTATTTTAAGGGCTGGTTCATGGATTCTATCCTTAGGTCTAACAGATTTTACCCACATTTTTTCCTCTGCCAATTTCCTGATGACCAATTTGGAATTATGATGTGGGGGGTAGTTGAGATTTAACTGTGTTACTTCCAAGCACTCGTGTTTTTAATGTATTTTGATACTGAACAATGTTTTTAGAGTTCTGGGCAGCCCAATCATGAACTGCATTAGTAATGACTCAATCCAGTGAGCAAAATGTTATGAGTTTTTGCACGGAAACAGAAAATGCAGTGTCTGTCAAGTGATGACCCCCGTTGATCTTCTCCACATTTTATTGTGCAACAACATGCATTCGAAATTGATTCCATTAGGAGTTTTGGCCACTGATCAACACAAGAAAGTCCATAATGTCAAAGTGAAAAATAAACTCTACAAGTTCTCAATTAATTACAAATATGAAACAAATATGAAACAAATATGGAATTAAAACTACTTATAAATAACACAATAATTGATTACGTTCAGCCCTTTAGTCAATATTTGGTAGAGGCTGCTTTGGCAGCAGTTACAACCATGAGTTTATTTGGATATGTCTCTACCAGCTTTGTAAATCTGGACACAGAAATTTTGCTCGATCGAGTCAAATGAGGACCTTTGGGGAACAGCAATGTTCCATTCTTTCAACAAGACAACATGTTCGTAAAATATTGTCACTTCAACTTTAAGTGTGAGTGAATTAAACTTACAGTAGACAGACAGTCCTATGATCCCAGCCAGTAGCAGAACACACAACAGTCCCAGACACACTGCAGCAACTCCAGAAGGTCTTTTCCACCACTGACAAGACACTGAATCTGAACGTCAAATAAAACATAAAAACATAGAAATACAGTTATTAAAAGTATGAAAATGTGCACCTCATTGCTGAAAAGATAAGATTAGTCGTAGCACAAGTCATAAGGTAAGCCTGCTAAATGTCAAAATTGTAAAATTATTCAAGGAAAATATTTTTTTAACTTCATGTACTTTTTTAATTTGAAAAATAAGTGTGCGTGTTTGCATATCTGCCTATATGCCTGTGTTTGTACCTGCATGTTGTCGTGGGTGTTTGTGGGTGTTTGTGTGTATTTTGCATGTATGCATCCAATATTACCTGAATGTTGAATGACAAATATTCCTGGTTTGGGCTTGTCAGCTCCCACATTGCCATATATTGGGCAATCAATGTTTGTGCCAATTACATTCCCTTCATTTTCGTAGATTCCCTCTGACATCTTAGAACACGTGTGATAAAGAAAATGTCTTCTGCCTTGTTCACTTCTGAGTGACTAACTGATTGAAACGTGACAAACTCACCATAGAGCATAAAGATGAGATAGACTTCCTTTTATTCCGTGACAGTCACACTAATAATCTGGCATTATTGAGCATTTGTGCATTGTATTGAAAGGTGCTGCAAATCACTGTGCAGAAACACAATCTTCACAAAAGCCTTTATTAACCCCAAACTGTGTAATCTACAGGTGCTATGTAATGTAACATATGAACTCATGGAGTCTATGACTTTCACTCACTTCATGAGGATGGATTTAACCACATCCATAACTGTCCTCCGAAATGTGTTTTTCCAAAACCGTTTGTTACCTGTTTGACATAGGAACCCTAGAGGAAAGACACTTCAACTCTAAAATCACTTTGAAAAAGGAAAGGGCATTAAAGCTCAATATCAATCACAAAGTACATTCCTTAATTACCCATCTTATGAACATTGTAAAATAGCTGTATATTACATTTACCACAAATTTTGACATTTGACTCCTCCTTCAGCCACAATCTTCAACTCTTTCCTTAAAACACAATGGAGAACATGTTCCTATGATTGTAACCTTGGACCTTCTCTAAAAGGGTTGAGAAAGAGGGGAGGAGATCAAATGTGAAATTGAGGAAAGACTATTGAGATTTTCTACTGTGTCCTCTCCTATTTTCTTGTATCCTCATTCACCTTCAGAGGATAAACTGAATGATCAGATTGAGCTATAGATGAAGATGATGAAAACTGCTGTTCATAAACCTCTGCTGTTTTGATCATTTGCAAATGTATATATTTTATTTAATTGTAGAATAAATCTCTTTGATGAAGATTATAACTAAGTACTCTTGATTAAATGTAATTCGTTTTGAATGAAAGCAGTGACCAGAACTGTACTGAAATGGGAACTTATTTAAAACCTCTGATATATGCAGATACAGATTTACAACACATACGTTCACTATGTGGCCATCTGTGGCTGGTTTATCTGTCTGTCTCACACACAAACACACACACACACACAAACATGCACAAACACACACACACACACACACACACTCACACATTCCACCTTAAAGCCTAGGAAACAGGTTTTTCCCTGATATATGTACTGTAAGTTTCCCAGATATACAAAAATTCCCCAGTTGTGGCCTGGTCTCAAACATATAGACAAACACAGGTTTCAACAAACGTATGACAACAAGCTGACAGCATATCCAAGTGAAAAAAAATAACTCTAACCCTAAATAAGTGTTTGTCAAAAATATATATAATTGTGAGTCTTTATAACATCTGTAAAAAAACATTATTTCTGATAGTTGTTTAAACTTTTTTTAGAAATAAATAGGACTAGGTTGTGTTGAACATAAAACTTTTATGTTGTCTCATTATAACGTGGTTCACAAGCAGAAAAAAATCAACAGAATGCAGGAAACGAAGTCTCTTATTTTCAAATTTGTTTTGGGGAAATAACCTCTGCCCCCCCAGGTGGAAACTCATGTCATCCTTTTGCCACCACGGATAAAATGTGCTAAAACCGCCACTGGGTGGTTCTATCAATAGTGAGGTATATATTCAGAGCTGAGTATAAACACTTTTGAGTAACCTCTATTGAGGAAGTTGAAACAGTTTTTGCCAGACAATAGAAGTGGAGCCGGCCAAGAAGAGCAAATGTCTCTGACGAGCCCACACCTTGTTAAATAGCGTAGTAGTTAGAGACAAGGAACTGCAACCAACAGGTCCCATGTTCGAATTTCATCACAGTCAAAGTGAGTTATGCATTAGGATAAGTTCTGCATAGACAAAACCTTCACTGGCAACATCCTTCAGTAGTTATGTTATAGTAAGCATAATATAAAACTGTTTATGGTTATACTACGACTATTTGTGGTGGATTTTGGAAGTATGCATCCGTGCATGCTTTTTGGGTCAAGATAGACAAAACTTTTGCTGGCTACAACCTTCAGTAGCTACGTTATAGTAAGCCAAAAATAAAACTGTGTATATTGTGACTATGTCTGGTGGATTTTCGAAGTACGCATCCGTGCATGATTTCTGGGGTAGATCAAAACCTCTTGGGCAGTAAAAGAGTAGGGGTTTCCACGATTCTCTCATCTTTTCACTTGACGAAAAAGTCAATTATCTTCACCTATATTGATAGTTATTGTATCAATGGCATTCACGAATGAAATAACAACGAACGTCGTTGTGCCATAAAATGAAATAGCTTTGGCATATTTATATTCAGTCTTGATAGCAATTGCTCAATTCTTATGACTATTCCAATTATTAAGTTACTATAGTAGATACTAGTAAGCCTATTACTGGCCAATAAGCTGTTATAATGGCCAGTGTCAAAAACCATACATTTCATAGATGCTATTTGTGGTGGAGGTCAACTTAATAAGAAACTTTAGTTAGTTGTACACAATGCTTAATGGTGTCTAGCGAAATAGTCAAACTTGGCGTGATGTTAACGTGTGACAAAATTATCTAATGACGAGATGCTATACCGACACTGTATAGCACTGTGGTGTAGTGGTTAAAGCTCCACCCACTTATGTGGGAGACCCTGGTTTGAATCCAGTGAGGGCAACAACATTCATCACTTTGGATTACAGGCTGGCTGAACTAGGCTTGCCTGGTTCCTTTTCTGGTTTAGATTCAACAATAAAATCCTCATTACGGGTGCTTTTACACCTGATACATAAGAATTGACTGTATGGCGAGCCTCACTTTAACAAGGCTGGATGGTGGCTAGATGCATGCACTATTATTGTCAATAGGTTATACATAGAGAGTGGTGTATAGCAGATTGTAGGAAATTAATTTTGTTACAGTCACATTCTAAGCTAAAGGTGATCGAGTCAACAAGGCTATTTGTGTAATGATGAAAATAATCTAGTTGTGTTCTGGTGCCATACCAGATAATAAAGATATCATCAATGTGATGTTTATAATGTTTATACATAGCTATTATTTTTTCCTAATTCATTTTCTGTATTTTATTTTAAATTAAATGTATTATTACAAATCTAATTTACATGAAAAAATTTTAATTGCTTCCTATCCGGATGACACGTACCTCTAAAACGATGTGCATTTTGTTTACTGACTTCCCTTGCCAAGAATACCGCCTTTAAATTTGTCATTTTCCATTATGGTGACTGTGATATACAGGTGCTGGTCATATAATTAGAATATCATCAAAAAGTTGATTTATTTCAGTAATTCCATTCAAAAAGTGAAACTTGGATATTATATTCATTCATTACACACAGACTGATATATTTCAAATGTTTATTTCATTTAATTATGATGATTAAAACTGACAACTAATGAAAATCCCAAATTCAGTATTTCAGAAAATTAG
>JACXGI010019155.1:0-12421 GCA_016801175.1 Esox masquinongy
TTTTTTGTATTGGTCTTAAGTAATATTCTAATTTTCGGAGATACTGAATTTGGGATTTTCATTAGTTGTCAGTTTTAATCATCACAATGAAATGAAATAAACATTTGAAATATATCAGTCTGTGTGTAATGAATGAATATAATATCCAAGTTTCACTTTTTGAATGGAATTACTGAAATAAATCAACTTTTTGATGATATTCTAATTATATGACCAGCACCTGTATTACATTGCAGAAGGCTTGTGGAAAGCCATGTTTGATTTAAGAGGTTCTGGAGAATGTATGTTGTACCTACGGAAGCCCTGAAGCCCAAGTAGTAAAAAAAAAAAATTGGGCCCAGAGACTAAGTTTATCTCGCTTGAACGACTTAGTATCTCACTTAGTAAAAAAAAAAAAAATGTTTTTTTTTTTTTTTACTACTTATTGTTTTTTAGTTCAAACGACTTAGTATCTCGTTTGAATGACTTAGTATCTTGTTTGAACGACTTAGTAAAAAAATTAAGTAGTAAAAAAAAAATGTTATTTTTTTTACGTTTTTTTTTTCGTTGTAAAAAAAAAACTCTGTCGTTCAAACGAGATACTAAGTCTTTCAAACGAGATACTAAGTCCTTCAAACGAGATAATCATTAGTATGTCTAATTAGGCCAAATTCATTATGCAGCAGCATTAAAAGGCCATGTAATGGTTGCTACAGCCTATCGTTCTTTGATTCCGTCCAGTGATGGGCCTATTATTGTTCATTAATAGTTATTTGAAACCCTAAAGCAAGGCAACCTTTGAACGCCAAAGCGTTAAGTCAGAACAGTGAGTAATCGGCTGAATAGTAGCACGTTGGCAAGGTGAGGACGCATCAAGTGTGCCATGACATTTTGCTCAAATGATAAAACATTGTATGTAATTCAAAACAAGATTGTCCAATATTCAATCCAGGCAACATTACAACGAATACAAGTTGTAGTCTTGTTTAAGTGCTTAAGTTGAACTTCTTGCATTGTAAAAAGAGAAAGCGTTGCTCACTAGTTGTGACCAATAGCAGCTAGTATACTAATTCACAGCCTAACAACCCTCCACTATTCAAAACGAATGTACCGCCACGCTAATATGAACTGAGCTCTAGTCCGCTGTCGTCTTTAGAATATGCCTACTGCATCATTTGACCTCTCTATAAAACAAATATTTTTTGGACCTTAATCAAAGATACGGGGCTAATATGGAAACACCCGGACAACCATTACTGAATCAAATAGGACGGTTATTTTACCCGGAGCCATTATGTATAACAATCAGAGATGCAGTGTGTGGAGTCTATGCATGTATTTTTTCGCAGTTTTTCGTATGTTTGTAGTCATAGTAGCCCATCCATCATCACCAGTTCATCCAGAGATAATAGGCTGGTCTACGCAGATTAATAACCAATGTATTAACCTAACACAAATCCCTATAGAAATAGGTTTTTAATGGCCATTTGATTGTGTTGTAGGCTAGTTCACACTAATCAGGAATGAATGCATATATAGGCCTGTCTTGGTGGTTCTAGTGTTCAATTTATTTATTCTGTTTAGTGTGTACATTTTCGTTGATGTAGGATGTGTGTTGAAACGAATACACTCGTTAAAAGTATCCGTAAGATAGTGAACATTGTCGGGTGTTGCTAGAATGTTCTCCAGTGATCCTTACACCATTATATTTCAAACTGCCCGGTAGTTGTATGAGCAATGAGAATGAAAACAATTTTAAGGGACATTTAACGTTTATATTCACCTCCTCGGACACATTTAATATTTTAAAGTACAAAAAAGAAAAAATGTCAATAAAATAGGAAGTTTATTTTAATCAAATAGCCAGTTGGAACAGTTGGAGTCGCAATGTTTTTTAAAAAATACCTGCAAACGGTTAGCAGTGACAATCACAAAGTTATAGTTTACCTTATTATTCGTTTGACAGCTTGCTAGACATTTGATTTCGAAGCAATATAATAGCATGTTAATTTATCTTTGCTTACAAATAAATGAACATGACAGGAAACGTTTTCACGAAAATCACATGCCAATTGCTTAAAACATTTAGAACAGTAAAGATTAAAATAGGAATGTTATTTCTTAACCAAATAACTATAGACTAAGACATTGTAAACTGTAGATAGAATTTGAGGAAAACTAATGAGAAACTCTTTGAGTCATGGCAATGCTTGAAAAAATGGCAATTTGAGCAATTTCGAGTTTCCAATTATATTTTATTTCTATGCTAGGCCACGTATTCTAAAATGCAGCTTATGTTATGTATAAGCAATCAACCACTCTTGCCCAAGGTCCAACAATATTCTCAAGAGTAAAGACCGACATCCTAACCCGCACATTCCAAAAAATACAGTATTTTCGCTTGAGACATATGGTAGAAACAGTTTGGGCTTCAGGGCTTCTGGCGTTCAAAGGCTGCCTTGCTTTAGGGTTTCAAATAACTATTAATGAACAATAATAGACCCATCACTGGACGGAATCAAAGAACGATGGGCTGTAGCAACCATTACATGGCTATTTAATGCTGCTGCATAATGAATTTGGCCCAATTAGACATACTAATGATTATCTCCTTTGAACGACTTAGTATCTCGTTCGAACGACTTAGTAAAAAAAAATGATGGAAAAAAAAAATTGGAAAAAAAAAAAAAATTTTTTACTAAGTCTTTCAAACGAGATACCAAGTCGTTCAAATGAGATACTAAGTCGTTTGAACGACTTAGCTAAAAAAACAATAAGTAGTAATATTATATAAAATTATAAAATTATTAAAAAAAAAATCAAAATTTTAGTTTTTTTTTTTTACTACTTAATTTTTTACTAAGTCATTCAAACGAGATACTAAGTTACTAACGAGATAAACTTAGTCTCTGGGCCCAATATTTTTTTTTTTACTGCTTGGGCTTCAGGGCTTCTGTATTGTACCTTTAACCGTTTTAACTACTTTTTTGGCTGTGACTTTCACAGCAGGCGATATTTACAAATTAATTTAGGAATGTTTAGAGTTGCAAACTTAGTTACTGAGTAGAGTCTGTGGAATACAAGCAGTGTGGCTAATTGTGCAAATGCAGGCTAATTGTGCAAATGCAGGTCACTCACTATTATAAAATAATAAAATAAAAAATAGGTTTAAAAGAAGATAATTCCTGACATTTTTTAGATATCTCAGATTTAGTAAATGTACTCCTGAACAAACTTCCTAATAACAAAATGTGGTGCCAAACAATCGCTAACAATGAAGGATAATGTATTTGAGAAATCCTGCAAGTATAGGCATTTTTTACTCAGTCTGAAGTGAATATACTAGTCAGTGACAACTGTGTGGAGCTAGACAGTGGCGTTGGACCGGGGGGAAAAGGGTACTACGTATATAGGGCACTAACATGTAGAGGGGTCCTCAAATGTTTGAATCTTGAATAAAGAGAGGAGGGGCCCTCAGGGACCGCCTATGTACTGGTACCAGAATTTTGTGCTACATCCCAGGAGCTGGAGTTTGTGACAGCAAATACTTGAGTTTATTAAAGTATTATAGACACTATGCACTGGGATTCCTTATGGTCTTCTATGTAGAACAATTCATGCTTTCTGTAGCTTTCCATAAAATCTGGATGTTAGTTCTATGAAGGACACAACCTTTTACAGTAAAACATTGCTAGACACAGATCTTAATCGTTAGTGTTGTGTTTCAACATTGCCAAAATAAATAGCAAATTTATTCCCACAGCCACTGTTTAGCAGTAAGCAACGGACAAATCAATTGAATTACCTTACTTATTTGCCGTCTTGGTCCTGATGAAACTTGTGTGGTCCAAATGAAATTAGCAAATGCATTCTTCCAACTGTACTTGAAAGCATTTTTATAGGATATTAGAAAGAGATTGTAGCTAACTGATCCAGTTAAATATGTCAAGCTCCAACTTTATCTCTGCTTTTTTTGCCTATTCCGGTTCAAGTATGTACTGTATGGTTCAATACTACCATGTAAGATCCCTTCCAAAAATGAATCCAAATCCAGATGACAAGCTATGACTACGTTTATTTTTCAGATCTCACTCCTCTTTCAATACGCGTTCTTGTTTAGCTTGCAAATTCGATTCCTGCTCTTCATATGACAAATTACATGTGAAACAAATCTCACTGACCTAGAAATCTCAAACATGATACCAACCACCTAAGGGTCCTCCCAGGTGAAATGCTCCATGAAGACAGTAAATAAATAAGATTTTCCAAACAACAATTCACTTTAATTCACTTCAGTTCAACTGTCATCTATTTTATTAGGCTCTACTTTCCCTCATTCTGCCTCATTACCTTTGCTACTCTCCACTGCAGGTGAACCATGTTTGGCAGCATCTTCCTGTTGAAGTTAACGGCACATACGGTGAGGTAAAACTCTACAAAAACAAGCAATACACTGTCATGGAAACGACCTTTGGCCTGCGGATGCTGCTGGATGACCAGAGCAGGCTCTTCCTGCAGCTGGATGAGCGCTATGAAGGCGAGGTATGCGGTCTCTGTGGTACCTACTCTGATGACCAATCAGATGACTTCCTGACCCCCAACAGCACCAAACCCGAGAGCAATGTGGTCGTGTTCGCCAACAGCTGGAGGGTGGACAGTCCAGAGGACGATCAGTGAGTGGTTTGAGTATTTTGATCAATAATGTTTACAAACTGCATATGGTCATTCATTTTGCAGTGTCGGATTATATCCGTTGCTCAGTCTGATCAAGAAATACAAGACATAGCACCACATATATACTCTCCACTCTTGTAGTTGTGTTGCCAACCCTCCTGCACCCCGACCTTGTGACTCGGATTTGGACGACCAGGGCTACAAGGAGTGTTCCAAGCTGCTGCGTGAAGCTTTCAAACCCTGCCACTATTTTGTCCATCCCAGTCTCTACATAGACAGCTGTATATCTGACCACTGTGCTTCTGGCGGAGACATGCATGTGATGTGTGACTCTCTGAGGTCCTACGTGGCTGCCTGCCAAGTGGCCAATGTGACCATGCTTCCCTGGTGGAACGACACTGCCTGTGGTGAGTAAGGGAATGTGTTCATGGTTTTTGTAATAATGACAATGCTGATGAATTGGGTTTAGAGACAATCTACATTTAAAACTGATTAGGTTGCAGCCTGATTTACATTTGGTTATGGACCTACTGCTTAGGTGCGGCTGTGCTAGTATGGACCCTACTATGACTGTGATTCATCTGAGGCTTGTCTAGTGACTTCCTGTTATAAGAAATGTTGTTGTTCTTTGCAGATAGTCCACCTGTCCCTACTACAATGCTTCCAGTAACTACACCTGACAAGAAACGTATGACAAAATTATTTGCAAATTAAATTAATAAATTTCAGTTTACTTGAAGCCAGATTTAGGGATTGCGTTTTCTACTGTTCTGCCTCCTACAGTTTGTCCTGTAGACTGCGATTTTGACCACAGCGAGTGTGGTTGGGAACAACTTGTTCAGGACAGTTTTGATTGGACAAGACAAAGAGGCCCAACACCCACAGAGTTCACAGGGCCAACACAGGACCACACCACAGGAGGTTAGAGGTTACACGATTTTTAAATTCCAATTAAAAATGTTTAATTGGAAATTCATTTATCAAGAGTGTACCATGGGTACCATACATATTCAAAACTACAACCTTTCGGTTACTTGCCTAAGGCTTGACTATCACACACTGATCCCATACCATTATTCAAATGCACATCATCCTGTGTTTCTGAGATTGCACCTGGTTCTATGAATGCACATGAATACATGGTTGTAGCTTACTCTTATTTATGGATACTGTATAAATATACCTGCCTGCATAGTAGATTTTGTGGACAGTCATTTTAGAGCTACTATTCTGGCAGTCATGATGTTAAAGAGTGTCTATGTGTTTGTTGGTCAGATGGCTCCTACATGTACATCGAGGGTGACGGTGTGTACCGTGGAGACTCCGCCCGTATGATGAGCCCCAGCTGCCAAAACGGGCCGGGGCAATACTGCCTGCGCTTCTGGTATCACATGTACGGACATGCCACATCAATGGCTCTCAATGTCTACCAGCTTGACCAGCATGAGAGAAACAAGAAGCTGTGGTCTAAAGTCAACAACCAGGGCGCCACATGGTTTCCTGCAGAAGTAGATGTCAATATTGATGGTTCATTCAGGGTAGGAAAAGATCACAGACGTTTTTAGAAGTGTTAACTAGTTTGAGTGATTTGGGACTTTTACCCAGCAGAAAATGTCTTTGTTTCAGATCATCATGGAGGCTATCCGAGGCTCTCACCATTGGTCTGATGTAGCATTTGATGACATCTCCATCCACCATGGACCATGTAAGTATCAGAAGGACACATGCTGCATCTGATCCCTGGATGAAAGATGAGAAACTGTTTACACGCTTTGTTTCCTCTGACAGGTTCTTCAAAAGGTGATATGAGTGAACCTTCAATTCCTCCCTCATTTGAGGGAGGAGCAGTCACCCCAAATTCAGGTAACACATAACATCTCTGCTTGTATTGCTTACAATGGGACTTCAGAAAAAACATGTTCAATATTTGGGACATGTAGATGTTTACAAATGTTTCCATTTTGCCCTGTACAGTCTGCAACCTTGATTGTGATTTCAAGCTAGACCTTTGCGGTTTTACTCAACTGCTGACTGATGTTTTTGATTGGACAAGACACAATGGCTCCACTCCCACTGCTTTTACTGGTCCATCAGCTGACCACACAACAGGAAGTAAGTGTTCTGAGGACCTTTCTCCCAAACAACAGCAGATAGTTATCTTTGAGTGTGTTGAACACTAAAATACTTCTCCTGCAAAATTTCCAACAATCTAGCAAAGAATCTTAAAGTTGTTTCCCATTTGGATTCAACTTTTAACCTTTAGTACTCTTCTAGTTCATTTCAGATGAAACTAGCTTGATTTAGAATGTTTACTAAAGATGGGGAAAATATGGGGTATTTAGATCAAGAAGACTGGATGAGACAATTTCCTTGCTAACAGTGCCTCTTTACAATGAAATAATGTTGCCATTGCAGCAACATGTTGTAGCAAATTGAAGTTTAATGAATTTCATCCACCAGTAACATGGTACACTTTCTGACGTGTCAGATAAATATGAGCAAAAGTAGCTTTGTTTTAAGCAAAATAACTACCTAGCATTCTTCTTGGATACCTAGCTAACTGCTGCCTAGGTGGAAAATAATGTATCTATAGTTAGTGATGGCCATTTGAGGCTTCAATAGCGTTATTTTAGCTGCACGATATTATGCTGGCAGCACTCAGATTTTCTTTATCACAATAAAAGCCATCATTGAAATGTATAAGGCAACATAGTTAACAATCTAGTCTGTGAAAAAGAACAGACAAGAATAACATTGGAACAGACATTAAACATAAAATGTACAGACTTGATTGTTAACTATATTACCTTTTATATTTCAATGATGGCTTTTATTTAGAAAAAGAAAATATGCGTTAGCACTGCTAGCATAATATCCTGCTGCTAGAAGAATGGTAATGAAGCCTCGAATGGCCATTGCTGACTATAGTGTGTACACACACACACACACACACACACACATATGCGCACGCAACATGTGGGCACCCATACTAATGATTGAGTTCAGGTGTTTCTGCCACACCATTTTTCACAGGTGCATGAAATCCAGCACATAGCCATGAAATCTCCATAGACAAACTTTGGCAGTACAATCATACTTGTGAGCTCAGTGACTTAAAATGTGGCACTGTCACAGGATTCTACCTTTGCCACAAGTCAGTTTGGGAAATTTCTGCCCCACTAGATCTGCCCCACTAGATCTGCCCCGGTCAACTGCAGGTGCTATAATTGTGAAGTGGAAGCATCTAGGAGCAACAACAGCCCAGCCACGAAGCAGTACACCACGCAGACTCACAGAGCGGGACCGCCGAGTGCTGAAGCACATAAAAATCATTTATCATCTGTTGCATCACTCACCACAGAGTTCCAAACTGCCTCTGGAAACAACATCAGCAGAAAAACTGTGCGTCGGGAGCTTCATGAAATGGGTTTCCATGGCATAGCAACCGTACGCAGACCTAACATCAACATGCGCAATGCTAAGTGTCGGCTGGAGTGATGTATAGCACTCTGGAGCAGTGGAAACATGCTGATGGATATGGAATATTAAACATGTCAATACTCCTAGCACTTGTGTCACAAAATTTCTGGTCGTAAATTGAAGACTGTGGTCGTGAGTCTGATGCTCAAATCAGTAATTACGTTTTGCTAGCTTGTAGTACATTTAGGTACGTGCTTGCAAGCCTATCTTTGCAAGTTTGTACATTTAGTTTGTGCTTACACTCAATATTTGACAAGCTTGTACAATGAAGTTTGAACACATTTTACAAACTCGCAATTCTGTAACCAAAGATTTGTATAAATTAAACTCGAACATCAAGCAAATTTTATTTTCAGATTTATAATAAGAGCCTTTACCGCGACCAGTGGCGTTGTTAGGCCTGGGCGTCCGGGGCTATAGCCCCGGATCTTTTATGAATAGCCCCGGATCTCAAATTGACCAAAAATAAATAAATAAAAAATAGCCCCTGATCTATTAATCTATAATTCCAATCGCGCATTATGACAATGTAGACACGTAGGTCGCTAGCATGTACATCGAAATTTTCCTCATGTACATTCAAAACCCTGTACTTTCTGTCGCGGAAAACCCCCTAGTGCATGCCTAGTTGGCAAGCGTGAACCCCTGGCCAACTAGGCATGCACTAGAGGGTTTTGCATAGCACTGCAAAATACTGTATTAGCCTTTTGGTTCAGGGTGCCACTCACTCTGTCACGACTCTGGATCCAGCAGTAGAGCCCCAGACCATCATACTTTCTCCAGTATGTTTGACAGTTGGTGTCACACACTGAGGAACCACCCTTTCACCTACTCAATGGCGTATACAAACCCTGCATGTTGAACCGAAGATTTTCATTTTGATTACTCAGTCCATACGACTTCGTCTTCAGTAGTCCACTGGCGGTGCTTCATGGCCCAGGCAAGCCTCTTTCTTTTATTTTGACATCTTAGCAATGGCTTTCCTACTGCCAATTGACCTGTCAAACCTGCTCAAAGTCTTATCTTTACAGTTGAAACTGAGACTTGCTTGCTTCGACTACTGTCAAGCTGTACTTGAAACTGTCGTCCTGTGAGCCGTGTATCATGCAAGCTATTGACTGTCAGAAACTTGTCTTCGGATTCTGTTGTGGCTGTGGGTCTGCCAGACCTCTTCCTGTCAGAGTTTCCTCCAGTTTCCAAATGCCTTTTGATGAAGTAGGAATCTGTACTCACTGACACCATGGCTTTCTTTGCAATATCTCTAAAGGAAAGACCTACACTTTTGATAGCAATATACTACTTCCTGCAGTACAATACTGAACATTTTTTGGAACCTCTGGCAGTTTTCCCCTTTGTACCATTTATTTGCTGGACTTGAACTGCTTAAATTTCAATAAAAACTGGAAAAATTAGGGTGTTCCAAAACATTTGATTGGTAATATGTATATACAGTATCTCACAAAAGTGAGTGCACTCCTCACATTTTTGTAAGTATTTGATAATATCTGTTCATGTGACAACACTGAAGAAATGACACTTTGCTGCAGTGTAAAGTAGTGAGTGTACAGCTTGTATAACAGTGTAAATTTCCTGCCCCCTCAAAATAACACAAGACACAGCCATTACTGTCTAAACCGCTGGTAACAAAAGTGAGTACACTCCAAATTGGGCCCAAAGTGTCAATATTTTGTGTGGCCACCATAATTTTCCAGCACTGCCTTAACGCTCTTGGGCATGGAGTTCACAGAGCGTCACAGGTTGCCACTGGAGTCCTCTTCCACTCCTCCATGACGACATCACGGAGCTGATGGATGTTAGAGACCTTGCGCTCCTCCACCTTCCATTTGAGGATGCCCCACAGATGCTCAATAGGGTTTAGGTCTGGAGACATGCTTGGCCAGTTCATCACCTTTACCCTCAGCTTCTTTAGCGAGGCAGTGGTCGTCTTGGAGGTGTGTTTGGTGTCGTTATAATGTTGGAATACTGCCCTGCGGTCTAGTCTCCGAAGGGAGTGGATCATGCTCTGCTTCAGTATGTCACAGTACATGCTGGCATTCAAGGTTCCCTCAATGAACTGTAGCTCCCCAGTGCCGGCAGCACTCATGCAGCCCCAGACCATGACACTCCCACCACCATGCTTGACTGTAGGCAAGACACACTTGTCTTTGTACTCCTCAGCTGGTTGCCGCCACACACGCTTGACACCATCTGAACCAAATAAGTTTATCTTGGTCTCATCAGACCACAGGACATGGTTCCAGTAATCCATGTCCTTAGTCTGCTTGTCTTCAGCAAACTGTTTGCGGGCTTTCTTGTGCATCATCTTTTAGAAGAGGCTTCCTTCTGGGACGACAGCCATGCAGACCAATTTGATGCAGTGTGCGGCGTATGGTCTGAGCACAGACAGGCTGACCCCCACCCCTTCAACCTCTGCAGCAGTGCTGGCAGCACTCATACGTCTATTTCCCAAAGACAACCTCTGGATATGACGCTGAGCACGTGCACTCAACTTCTTTGGTCGACCATGACGAGGCCTGTTCTGAGTGGAACCTATCCTGTTAAACCTCTGTATGGTCTTGGCCACCGTGCTGCAGCTCAGTTTCAGGGTCTTGGCAATCTTCTTATAGCCTAGGCCATCTTTATGTAGAGCAACAATTCTTTTTTTCAGATCCTCAGAGAGTTCTTTGCCATGAGGTGCCATGTTGAACTTCCAGTGACCAGTATGAGGGAGTGTGAGAGTGATGACACCAAATTTAACACACCTGCTCTCCATTCACACCTGAGACCTTGTAACACAAACGAGTCACATGACACCGGGATGGGAAAATGGCTAATTGGGCCCAATTAGTACACCCCTCAACAAAAGTGAGGGGTGTACTCACTTTTGTTGCCAGCGGTTTAAACATTAATGGCTGTGTGTTGAGTTATTTTAAGGAGACAGCAAATTTACACTTTTATACAAGCTGTACACTCACTACTTTACATTGGAGCAAAGTGTCATTTCTTCAGTGTTGTCACGTAAAAATATACTCAAATATTTACAAAAATGTGAGGGCTGTACTCACTTTTGAGATACTGTATACAGTACTGTACAAAAGTTTGGGCTCACTTAGAAATGTCTGTGTTTTTGAAAGAAAAGCTAATTTTTTGTCCATTAAAATAACATCAAGTTGATCAGTGCAGTCATTGTTAATGTTATAAATGAATATTGTAGCTAGAAATGGGTGATTTTTAATGGAATATCTATCTAGGCGTACAGAGGCCCATTTTTAGCGACCATCCGTCCTGTGTTCCAATGGCACAATTCAGCTGTTACCAGCTACAATAGCCATTTACAACCTTACAACATGACACTGTATTTCTGATCAATTTGATGTTATTTTAATGGAAAATAAATGTGCTTTTCTTTCGAAAACAAGGACATTTCTAACTCCAAACTTTAAAAACAGTAGTGTGTGTTTTAATTCCAAAGCTGCATCTTGGCTACATCATTAATTCTGGTTGCAAGACTTGACCAATAATTTAACAGCTTTACAAACTCCAGCTGGCAACATTATGTTTCAGATCATGCAAACTGTTTTTGAAAACTCCTTAAGAACCTTACGTTGTCTGATCTCATGTATGTCAACTGGGCTTTGCAGATACCTTTTCACCTGTCCTATCTCTACTCAGATTAGAATCTACTCAGATTGGTTAAAAGGTGAAAACGTGTTGCGAGCACGATGCATCCAGATCATTGGTCAGAAAAAGCTGTGGCCTGCCAATCAGAGTCCTCATGGGTATCTCCGGTTGAAAACGATGTGAAATGTACTACCACAGAATGTGATTTACAATAAAAATAATTTTGTCACAGTTCTAGCGAAATTTTAGCGACAAAACTCTGAGCGTCCGTATTTTACGTTGGCAATTGTTATTAATGAGTTGCATGATTCCAAATATCAAGTCACTTACAAGTATGCAAATCATTTATACAACTACAAAAGTAATTCCAAGTTTGCAAATCTTTTTAGCATTTTTTTTGCACTTATGTTGCATAAAACATGATGAAAGTTTGAAATAAAGTTTTTACTTGTGGCCAGATTTTTTAAACGCAAAATTAGCATCATGAAATACTAGATTAGAATTGTCTAATGAATATCTGCAACACATTCCAGCTTTGTGAAACAACATGAGATTTATCATCTTAAGTATCTCAACAAGTTTTTAGAAATGAAATTTGACCTGACCCCAATTAAAACCATGTTTAGTTCTAAAGGAGTGTAATGTGATCCTGTCTCACATTTGATTT
>JACXGI010019156.1:0-12407 GCA_016801175.1 Esox masquinongy
CTGGAGTGGCCTAGCCAGTCTCCAGACCTTAATCCCATAGAAAATCTGTGGAGGGAGCTGAAGGTTCGAGTTGCCAAACGTCAGCCTCGAAACCTTAATGACTTGGAGAAGATCTGCAAAGAGGAGTGGGACAAAATCCCTCCTGAGATGTGTGCAAACCTGGTGGCCAACTACAAGAAACGTCTGACCTCTGTGATTGGCAACAAGGGTTTTGCAATCAAGTACTAAGTCATGTTTTGCAGAGGGGTCGAATACTTATTTCACTCATTAAATTGCAAATCAATTCATTTATTTTTGACATGTGTTTTTTTTTGTTGTTATTCTGTCTCTCACTGTTCAAATAAACCTACCATTAAAATTGTAGACTGATAATTTTTTTGTCAGTGGGCAAACGTACAAAATCAGCAGGGGATCAAATAATTTTTTCCCCTCACTGTATACAAAAAGGAGGTTTTCTGAACTGTTCCTCAAACATACTCTCACTGATCTTGTGTTAGTGTTTTTCTGTCTCTATTTGCAAATATAATACAATAAACTGCTATTGTGTTAAAGAGTACTGTATTTTGATCTCTGTCTTACCTGACTTAGGAAGGGTTCTAATCAGTGAATTTCTATCACAATTTGGGGGCTCATCCAGGATCCTAAACCTGACTGTCTCATCAGAATAAGGATGTCAACTATGTACGGCCAGAGACAGGGTCTCTGGAGCGTAATTCCTCCCCCGAACAAGGGCTAGCTAAGTTGGGGTGAGAGTAGGGCGCCTGGCTGGGGAGAGCTTCGGGATTGATCAGTACAGGAACCCGAATGAAACATTTTGAACTCAGGAGGTGTGCAGTAGTGAATCTTTGACGGTCTCTCGTACCTTCGATGGACCGGCAAAAATAATGTAACATAACACGTCATGTTATGAACAATTGTATCTTTCAAAGTTCTGTTTTCTGATTAATGGCAGTTTCAATCGGAGACAGATGCATGGCCTGTCAGAGAGATTGAAAGAATATGGATGAGGTAAAATCAAGGAGTTGCAGAAAGAACAATGGCAAGTTGATTGGAAGGCGTACAGTATATGAAAAGTGACTGATGAAAGCTTTAGGCAGTATAGTGTACGGTTTCCTGATCTCTGTGTTCTAGCTATTTTCTCTAGGGTTGTTTCAGCCCTGGAATGTCCCTCAGGCTGACTCCATCAATATTCTGCCACGAGCAGCCGCGGGCTTCCCAGGAGCCCTGCCAGCCATGTCAGTGACAGCGGACTAGGTCCCCGCCTCAGCAGTTGGCCTCGGTAACACTTCGCCGATTGCTGGGAGACCTCGGAGTGTTGCATCGTTCCACCCTGCCCGGCGACACGGCATCGGTGGAGAACACTTCCTTGTGGCCGTAGCGAACCCTGCTGGTGACCGAGGTGACCCTCAATCTATTTTACTCTATGGCCCAAAATCTGTAGTAATGGACGTGGTGATACTGAAGGCTGACTGGAAGCCGTTTCGCCCCACTATAAACTTGTTGGAAGTGTCTACACTGGTCAATAAAAATCAAAAAGGGGGGAGAAGGGTTTACGGTGACAACAACCAAAGAAGACTACAGACCCTGGATAGAGGAAGAGGCTACGCTAACTGCTGAATTTATGGTAATGGCTGCCACCACTGTGGTCTGACTGGATATTGGTTTCAGGAAGATACCCATGGATGATGTTGAAAATTGATACAACAACTGTTTCAGATGTGCTGCTACAGATCATTGGCTTTGCAATTGCTCTGAGACAGAAAAAAGAGACAGTTCCCACAAGAATAGAGACATTTCTGGCTACAGCGATTGAATAACTGTGAACAAACCAAGGGGAACACGCAGACTAGTGAGATGAAGTTTTGACGGGTGACTATGTATACTGTTGTTCGGAAGGGTATTGGAGTTATAGAAACCATTGTTCAAGCGGTCAAATATGGAGTACAGCCTGTCCACTATTGAGATTCATGGGCAGATGTAATGGTGAGGTTGTGCAGGTGTGAGGTCTGACTTTTTGTCTAGTGAATATCTCTATTGGAGTCTATACCGTGTAACCAGAGGTTATTGAATGTATAACTTCCATGTTTACAGCATTATTAGAAGGCATTATTGTTCAATGTCCAGATAGAACCACGTCCTCTTCTTTATGTTTAAAAACAAAAGCCAAGTTTGATGGTCGGTCTACGGCGTTGCGATTCATGCAGGATCTCGGGCTGTCACAATTCACAAATAATTGCAACATTATATGTTCCATTGCTGTACAATTCTCAACTGGATTGAGACGTTTCTAACATCGGCATTAAACTCCCTTAATATTTTGGGATTTAAATATTGTGCAAAAGATTGTTGTCATACAAATGATTGTGACTGCCCATAACAAGATCTGAAGGAGGTTGCTGAGATGGTGTTTGCGCGCACATCTATGGTTTCCCCAAGCCCTAGGGAATAGTCTGTTTTTGTGTTAATTGTTCATTTGGCCTGTTTTATTAATGTTTTTTGTATTCCTGTGCACAAGGATTCTCAATGTTGATTTGTGTTTTTCTTTTCTGGTCTAATGTATACTTGTCCATGTTTACCAAGGATATTGTTATGGTATGTAACATGTTTTTATTAGCCTGTTTTGTTTTGTCATGCTTGGTGAACCAGGGCTGGATGCATTTCTTGCTTGGAGAATGTTTGTTCCCCACCATAGGCGACCGTGTGTTGAGCTGTTCGCTGGCACACGTGGGGATCGAAACTGAATGATAAATTTGACTATGTAATGGGATTCAATTAATTTGTCGTCTGTTGTAAGACCCTTGACCATACTGGTCAGGAATTTAAATGCAGATGCCCATTGGGAAATTGCACGACTTATAACAAACACATACCTAGTAGCTGGACCAGCCATTCCCCTTGTTACCCCAGGGATTAATGAGCAAATGTTTTGTTTACTTATCCTTTTATTATTTTTTATAATTAGAAATGTGATGAAAGAAATATAAAAATATATCCAGAATGCATTTCATAAAAGATTAAACATGTTAAGTAGGCCCTACATTATCTGGGGATGTGCCGATACCAGTATCGAGCCAATACTGGCCTCATGTACTTGTACTCATACAAATATTCCAATACCACACACCGATAGCACATCATGGAGACATTAAGTGAAACTCGATGGTTGTGTCGCCTCTGGGCGCATAAGAATTGAATATAGAACTCAGGTTGGTAAAGCGGGAAGATGGAGAAGAAGCCGTTTAGATATATTTTAAAATCAACGACAATGACACAAGTAAAGCAGAGTGCAAACTCAAGGAAAAACACTGATTTAACACAAGCAATTTGATCAAACATCTGAAGACACAACACAGCACAGAGTTTAAGGAGTATGCTAATGCTAGCAGTGCAGAACCACAACAACAGCTAACTTTGCAGCAAACACTGGAGAAGCTAAATAAAATGTCCAGAGACAGCCCCGCGGGCAGAAAAAATGAAAGGGCAGAGGCTTTTGCCGAGTACATTGCTCTTGATGACCAGCTGTTGTCGTTTGTTGATATTGTGGGATTTTGAAGGTAACCGTCATTTTTATGGGAGAAATACTGCCTTATTAAAGCTGCACTAGTTAGGATTTTTTCAGTAAACAAACAATTACAGCATTTTCCAATTACCGGTCAGAAAGTGGTTGTGCATCAATGCCACATGGAGAATGAAGTTCCGCACTAGTGCCTGATAGAGAATGAAGTTCTGAATAATAATATGAAAAATAAATTACCTTTTCCAAAAAAACAGCGCTAACTCAGAGTTCACTGTTGTGCTTAGCCTTGCTGACATTAGCTTACATTTCCTGGTTGCTAGCTATAGAGATCTAGTCTTCTATTGCTTCTTTGCAGTTTTCTTAGTGTATGCTTTAGTAGACAAAGGAGGAATTGGCAGTTTGTCCTCTTGGTCTCTAGCTGCCATTAGTTCCTTAAAGTAAACGTACTTTGCTCCTAATTGCATATTTATGCAATATACATCATCTAGGCAAAATGTGCATTCTCAAAAAAGCCAAGGAGGAAGGCCCATCTTGCAGAAGGTGATTGGCTAGAACGGGATTGTTGGAACAGAATTTGCTGGAAAGTAGCATCACGCTCCAAAAACTACAAATTGACATTGCACTGAACTGTCTGTGTCGCTAAAAAAACTCTTACAGGGCCTGATTAGCTTACACAACATATTTATAGGGGAGTAAACTTTTGTTTTTTTACAAAAAAAAATCCTACCTAGCGCAGCTTTGAGTACTTTGTATCGGTACTCGGTATCGGCAAGTACCCAAATATAAGTACTCGTTCTTGTACTCGGTCTGATAAAAAGTGGTATCGGTGCATCTTTAGTTGTAACGCTGATAAATTACAACTTTTGGAAGGAGGGACAATAAAAATGTGTTGGGGCCAGTAAGTTTAATAATAAAAAAAAAGTTTAGCCCTGCTATTACAGCTCAGATGACATTTGTGTTTTAAAGTGCAACGTTGGATAGTTGAGTGCCTTAATTCTAAATATTGACTGTCAACAATGGTTATACTGGGTTCAGGGTGCACCACAGCCCAGTTCCCCCAAATTCTACCCTGGATTGGAAGGACAACATAGCAAAGGCAGGCTTAATTTTGGTGGCCACGTCTGTTTTCAGTTTAGTCATAATTTTTATATATTTTAGAATTTCAAAACAAATGTTGAATTGCTGTGTAAATCTGTCAAATGCATTTTTTTAAAACTACATACATATTGCATTGGAGAGGACAAATTACATTTTCACCTTAAGTTAACATATGGTACTTGTAACATTGGCACCACGTGGCACGGCTGCTCTCCCTCCTCTCCAGCGCTCCACCTCGCCGGTGTGCTAACCACTGGCTGGATACTGTTGGCAGCAGCACCTGTTCCCTATCACCAATCAGTTGTGTTTAAATGTGTTTGGTTTGCCACTGCACCCCATGGTCTATTGTTTGTATGTTCGACACTGTGAGGTGCTGTTATTTTTCAACTGAGAAAAGACAAGTATACTTGTCTTTTATATTGATCATTTGTTCTCGTTTTCATTTTCCTTTCCTTTTTGCCTCACCTTTACGCACTTGCACCATCACAGAATAGTCAGTCATCCCCGAGGCACTTTTTTTATTTCTCCTTTCTTTTAGATTGCCTTTTTCGGTTATTCCTTTTTCGTTGACCATCCTCACTATACGTCCTGGGATGAGCCATGGCGGGCATGATGGTGAGTCCGGGCTTCCTGGACGTGCCCCGGAGCTCGAGGATAGACAGCTCTTGGCGAAATTATGTCTCACCTGGCAGCACAACCGAGAGAGGAAAGCCCTGTTAAGACCGCTGGAGCGGCAGCGCCTCCTCCTCTTGCTTGTGTGGAGTCTAGCCGCAAGCAGGAGAGGGGACACTGGAGAGCCCTGCCTGAGAAATATGACGGCAATCTGGTGGGTGGTCGCGGTTTCCTTCTGCAATGCTAATTGTATTTTGGAGACCAATCGGTCTCGGACAATAGGAAGGTAACCGCAATAATCTCCCTTCTTACGGCGTGCGCCCTCGAATGGGCAATGGCATTATGGGATCGGTTCTAGGGAGCTGAGGGTGTTCTCCAGGTTCATGGCACCTATTATTCCAAGAAACTATCTGCTGCGGAGAGGAACTACGATGAGGGTGACCGGGAACTACTGGCGGTGAAGTTGGCCTTGGAGGAGTGGAGAAACTGGCTAGAGGGCACCCGGGAGCTGTTCACTGTCCTGGCCTACCACCGGAACCTTGAGTACGTCAGGGCAGTGCGGCGCCTCAACCTCCGCCAGGCCCGGTGGACCCTCTTTTTGGAGCGTTTTCCAATTCACCCTGACGTACCGACCTGGAACCAAGGACGTCAGGGCGGACGCATTCTCCTGTCTACAGGACTGGGGGGCTGAACTCCCCACGGACGCCCATACTACCAGCCTCCTGCATCGTGGGTCTTGTCTCCTGGGACATTGACAAAGACATTCAGAAAGAAGGGAGAAGGCACCAGCAACATGCACCCCGAACAAGATCTACATGTCCCGGGGAGTGCGGGGCCGACTGGTGACCTGGGTACACACCACGCCACCTACAGGCCATCCAGGCATCAGTCGGACCCTGGAAGCACTCAGGGAAAAGTATTGGTGACCTGAAATGGGGAGGACTGTGCAGCACTACGTCCTGTTGTGCACCGTGTGCGCACAGTTTAAGGCGCCGCGAACAGCTCCAGCGGGGATACTGCATCCTCTCCCAGTGCCTCAGCGGCCCTGGTCACACCTGGTGATGGACTTCCTAACTGACTTGCCGACAGCAGAGGGGAAAACGACCATCGCCATGGTAGTGGATAGGTCCTCCAAAATGGTCAGGTTCTTCCCACTACCCGACCTCCCCTCTGCACTAAAGGCCGCTGAGGTGCTGTTTCAGCAGGTTTTCCGGCTGTATCGACTTCCGGAGGACATCATGATTGACTGTGGCCCCAATTTACATCCCAGGTCTGGAAAGCCTTCATGTCCAGGCTTGGGGTTGCTGTCAGCCTCACATCTGGGTATCACCTGCTGGCCAAAGGGCAGGCGAGAGGATCCTCTTTCTCCGTTGGGCGGTGTATGCCCAGAACTCCCTGCGCCATTCCTCCACAGGTCTGACCTCCTTCCAGGTGGTCCTCGGATTCCAACCGCCGTTGTGCCCCTGGTTGGGGAGCTCCAGCAACATCCAGGCCGTGTAGGAGTGGTTCAGGAAGTCCGATGAGGTCTGGTCTGCTGCCAACGCTTGTCTGCTTGCTCCTTTTGTCGTCGCACTGCGTCCTGCAGATGAACAAGCGGCAGAGCGACGCCCCTAAGTACCGCACAGGGGACAAGGTGTGGTTGTCCACGAGGGACCTTCCCCTCCATCTGCCCTGCCATGAGCTTGGGCCCTGATGTGTGGGGCTGTTCCGTGTCCTCCAGAAGGTATATGACGTGTCATACATCCTGCAGCTCATCCCTCCATATAATAACATCCCACCCACCTTCCATGTCTCTCTCCTCAGGTCGGTGGTTCCTGGTCTCTCCTCAGAGCTGGATCCTGGGGGGATCCGGCTCTGCAGGGGCCCTTCCACCCCTAGTGGAGGTGGCTGGAGGTCCAGCGTATTTGGTGGAGTCTACCCTGGATTCTCGACTGCGGCGGGGCTACGTCCAGTACCTGGTTAACTGGGCGGGTTACGGCCCTTAGAAACGCAGCTGGGTCTGCGCGGTGGACGTCTGCGACCCCTCCCTGATATCTGATTTCCATGCACGCCCTCCGGACCAACCTGGTCCTCGACCTCAGGGTCGTCCGGGGCACCGGTGGGTGGCAACGTCCGGAGCCGCGACTGGGGGGGTACTGTAACGTCGGCATCGTGTGGCATGGCTGCTCTCCCTCCTCTCCGGCGCTCCACCTCGCCGGTGTACTAACCACCGGCTGGAGACTGATGGCAGCAGCACTCCCCCGAGGACGCACCTGTTCCCCATCACCAATCAGTTGTGTATAAATGTGTTTGGTTTGCCACTGGACCCCACAGACTATTGTTTGTATGTTCGACACCGTGAGGTGCTGTTATTTTTCAACTGAGAAAAGACAAGTAAAGAATCTATTGATCGTTATTCCTCATTTTGGTTTTCCTTTCTTTTTTGCCTTACCTTTACGCACTCACACCGTCACAGTATTGACAGACCATCTATATTCTAAAGCCGGACTGAACAACACATCAGATTTTTAAAAAGTGCCTAGATTTGGTTGGAGGAATAATCAAACATTATTTAAGAGGTAGTAATATTCTCACCTAACAACTTTAACACAGGTAGTCATTTCAAATTTGTTTCCTAAAGAGATTCTGAGGCGCAGTTGTACATGCTTTAACAGGCGTGGTCACATGGTGAAACTCTGCTTGTGGCTGGGTAGGAGTGTCCTCCCTGACAATCTGGTCGGCCTGCCTTATAAATAAGAGTTTATAATATGTTTGATTATTTTGAAGATTTTACCTATGATCTAATGAGAGACACATCTGAGCGTTGTTTAGTTACTTCCAAGACATTTGTCTATGGGTTGTTTGTTATGTAATTCAATCCTTAGGGAATGAGTTGTTTTGTACTTGATTGACATAGTTGTTTTTGTATGTTTTCTATGCTACCCTTGATTTGGTGTAGTTCTATCTGCATTGTCTGGATGTTAGATCCACACCTGGTATCAATGTTTATTTAATTTTTTTATGCACATCCTGGTATTATCTCTCATGTGTTTGATGGAGAGATAATGGAGTGGGGGTATGATATTTATGATGATTATTAATTAAGAGCTGAGCTTAGAACTTAAAGTCAATCAGATTGGTACATTACATGAAACAAATGTTTTTTGTTTCCTGTTTGCATAGTTACAACAGAACATTGGCATCTGTCATGGCTCACATTTTCCATTTACAGGCTCTGTTTTTAATTTGTTGGTTTGGAAGTTGTTTTGTTTGAACTAAGGTCTAACATGTATATTGTTGAGTAAAATAGACGTAACCATTTTTATTTGGCTAAGCACATTCAAGCCTGACCAGACAAGGAACCAAACGTCAACCAAACGGAACTTTTGAACATTTGCTTTGTTTGGGCGTAGGTTTCACCCTAAGGATGGGATCTATAAGATCTGCTAGTTCTCAGGATTGATCTATTGTTTCCATTCCTTCGGAGTTGACGGAACAATATCCAGTGGATGATAGACTGATGGACAGTTGCATGAACCTAACCGTTTGTGTTGCAATTATACGTCCAAAAGGTATACGTTTAACATCACATTCCCTTTCTGTGACATTACACCACCAAATTGAAACAGGCATCTGAGCAGCCCTTCCCACACTCATTGAAGCCCTACTGCACAACATCGAACCTGGCAATTGGGTGGTCATCAAGGACTGCAAGAGAAGGCACTGGAGCAAGCCACGCAGGTTGGATTCCATACTAGGTACATCTAATCACACAGTCTGCTGTCTAGGTAGCTGAGAGAGGAACCTGGGTCCACGCCACAGATTGCAAGAAGGCTCCAGCATTAGAAGATATGGCGTGAGAATAGGTGAACAGAAGTCACCTAAGTGTGGCTTGAGTGAAGGTGCTAGTAACCTCTGTGCTCCAACACAGCCTGGGACCATGGAGCCAGAGGTACAAGGACCATGGAACCCCTTCAGGAGGACCGGAGGAATGAGCTGCATCATCGGTAGCAGACTGACAGGTGCACAGTTGGACAGAGGTGGTGGCACAAATGGCCAAAACTGATAAGGATTGTTATACCCCATTGGCATCTCTTGTCCAGCTAAGTAATGTTAAATTAGATTTGGTCTATATGTTGATAGCAGAATTTAACAACCACCGTTGTCCTATGGGAGTGAACATATCTACATTGTTCAGGTTAACCTAGAATAAGCTGATAGGGGCACATGGCTATACTGTAAGGATTTAAATGACACTGGTACAAACAGATTGTCACACTAAGAACGATGAAGCTAGGTATAACCTGTAATCCCTTACCTTCAGGTTTTTTATTTGCACTTCGGGCACTTGTACTTTTTCAATGACAAAAAAGTTTAATCTAATCTATTCGTACTGATGTGCTGGTTATCTCTATCCCATGGGCAACATACATCAACATAGATTCAATGACCATTAATTTGCACAATTGTTCTGTTCCTGCCATACCAGTGAAGCTCCGCTTGCATAATTGCACCCAAGAGTGGTCACCTATTCCTGTCTATGAGTTGCATAATGTCTTGCTATGTATTGCAGATAACACAGAAACCAAACAGAAATTAGGAGACAGCAACTGTTCTGACCTAACTTCGACTGATTTCACTGCCCTAGGTGCTCTACCAGAACAAGTGTATCTTGTCGGATGAGAGAGCATATAGCTGCGTTCCAAAGGATGCTGATGGAGTGTGCTATATGCCATTTAATGCCCTTAATTAGACGTGCAAATCAAATAGAAATTACAGCGCTCAGGGATTTCTCCGGATTAATCTGGAATTCCGGATTTTCCGACTTGACAATGTGACCCATGCAGATCCATAAAAAAATGTGGGATGGGGGGGTGCCAGAGTGAAATGGAGAGAAATTGAGGACATCTGTAAACCGTTTCTATGGAATTTGCTCTCATCCTGGAAATTGTTGCCATAATAACGTTATTACTGTACATCAATTTACAATTAACTTTCAGGCAGAGCTAGCTAAATATTTACACAAATTCTACTTGAACAACATGTCAAAACACACTTTGGGTCCATGCTGTTCAGTATTTGGATGTTCACTTTGACTGGAAACAAATCTTATTTCAACATTTTTAGGTTCCCTAAAGAAACCTCTCAGCGCGAAACCTGGATTGCAGCACTCAAACGTGAAGTATGTGTGCCAAATGCTAACTCGAGTAACCAGTTCATAACTGGTAAGTTGCTGGCTACTTAAACAATCCTTATCCTTAGCAATCTAGCTAGCTAGATGGGTAATCAATCAGTCTAGCTATTAATAACCATCAGTTAGTTGTCGCTAACGTTGGCTAGCTAACGTCAGTAGCGTTAGTCTAACGTTAACGTTAGTCTAACATTAATGTTAGCTAACGTAGGATACATTAGCACAGTTGTCGTTCACCAACAACTTCTCACATTTGCTGCTTCCCTGCTAGCTTGCTACCTAGCTCTATGTTTGGATGTTTTAAAGTTAAAGCTAGTGGCAACCTTGCCAAATGAAGTAGAGGTATACCCAGCAAGCAACACGCCAGCGACCCATCGGCGGTCCACTAGCTTTTTGCTGCTGTTTTTATAGCGCACGTCGCAGTCGGGCCACTGGTGGGCCGCTTTAATTACAATGCCTTCCAACAATACCCCGATCAGCGGTTTGACGTCGGCTAGCACTAAACCCAGCGGGATGCCTCATACCCCAATATTAGGTTTTATTTATAATAATCCTTCATAATAATTTTGGTCATATCACAAATGACAATGAACTGAATTAAATCGAAACAATTTATTTCAAATAGTGCAAGATGCATACAGAAAAACATGCGTTATACAGCAAGCATACAAAATAAGCATGTGCAAATGAATTGAAATAAATTAAAAAATCAAACAGCGCAAGAAAACGTGCAATATACATCTGTTAATATACATCTTTAAATATATCAAGAGGATAATGCGATCATATACATAACACTGTATATAGCAGCAGTTTAAAAAGAGTACTGTAGATTAGCAGCAATATTGGTTGTGCTGGAGCTGTGTCATTCATATTCACGTCACGTCCCTTGTACCGCCGCGACGTGTTCTCCCACCAGCACGGTCAGCTGCCCCTTTCAGGTACTTGGTGACCTGGTTCTGGACAGCCTAGTCAGTGGCATCCCGGTTGGAAGGATTCTTCCTTATGGCACCTGTAATACAGTAATCAGATATTGTACTTAAATGGTCTGACACGATTTTGAGAAAAAAGTCATTATAAATTAACCACAAGAATCTAATAGCCATGTACAAAATAACTTAGTTTGATGCAGGTCTTCCAGGTTGTCCTGGGGGAGCTGAATATCCTGAACATTGGGGAATGACAACTCCCCCATCGAGCTTAGACACATTTGCTTAGACACAAGCGAGCACTGTTTCCATCTTGTTCAAAAGCCCGCACAGTTCCTCACTCACTGTGCCCATGTGGCGCAAGTGAAGTGAATTACATGGACATACAAAAAAGTAGTTAATCACCGTCACATACCACTTACAAATTGCATGACATTCAAGACAAATGAAATGTTTTATGAAGACAACATGCTAGCGCAACTATAGTCTTGTTTTTACCTGATTGTAGAGTCAGCTGTGCCCTCAGCTCGACATTCTCTTCAGTCAGACGTTTATCAGAAGCTAAAAAGCACAATGAAATGTCAATAGTTTAATAGTGAAATAAACACAACTAACTGCTTTATACATGTAATTTCAGAAAGGCTGTACAGTATTGCATTTTAGTAAAGGGCACACATTCAGACAAATGCAGTTTCATGAAGAGAAGATGCTAGCGTAACTACAGGTGGTGGTCATATAATTAGAATATCATCAAAAAGTTGATTTATTTCAGTAATTCCATTCAAAAAGTGAAACTTGTATAATGTATACATTCATTCCACACAGACTGATATATTTCAAGTGTTTATTCCTTTTAATTTTGATGATTATAACTGACAACTAATGAATACCCCAAATTCTGTATCTCAGAAAATTAGAATATTGTGAAAAGGTTCAATATGAAGACACCTGGTGCCACACTCTAATCAGCTAATTAACTCAAAACACCTGCAAATGCCTTTAAATGTCTCTCAGTCTAGTTCTGTAGGCTACACAATCATGGGGAAGACTGCTGACTTGACAGCTGTCCAAAAGACTACCA
>JACXGI010019157.1:0-12420 GCA_016801175.1 Esox masquinongy
ACTCCATGCCCAAGAGGGTTAAGGCAGTGCTGGAAAATAATGGTGGCCACACAAAATATTGACACTTTGGGCCCAATTTGGACATTTTCACTTAGGGGTGTACTCACTTTTGTTGCCAGCGGTTTAGACATTAATGGCTGTGTGTTGTGTTATTTTGAGGGGACAGCAAATTTACACTGTTAAACAAGCTGTACACTCAGTACTTTACATTGTAGCAAAGTGTCATTTCTTCAGTGTTGTCACATGAAAAGATATATTCAAATATTCACAAAAATGTGAGGGGTGTACTCAATTCTGTGAGATACAGTATATTCATTGTAGATTTGAGCTGATTAATCATTGGAAATGTAACAGTGTTGGTGGGGTGTTCTCAGTTCACAGATTGAAATTACTTCCAAAACACTATGCTGAACTAGTTCTACCACTTGTACCCCGCCTCCCCCCTACACACACACACACACACACACACACACAAATCATAAATCAGCATTTAGGCAGTGAGTCACATCTTTGTCCTTTCCCCATTCATAAATGACTATGCTTACCAAAGGAGAACTGAAAATGGTATACCACCTAAAACAAATTGATGTCATATATTTACTTTACTTTTCATGCAGCTAGACGGTTAAAGGCTGGTAAGAGCACACATACTGTCTTTCATTTTTGTGTCTCAATCCCCAAATGACTTGATGAGATTAGCAAAAAAAAACAAATCTGGAAAAGATGTTATCCATCCCATTTATCATGGATTGAGACAGCTTAATATAAATGACAGTTGACCTCGGTAGGACATGGACATATCTTCATATCCCGAACAGTTCCGAAAACTTAAGACTAACTTTGTCCCTTCATTTGTCAAACAACAGAGTGTTTTTTCACAAACATTGTTGTGTCCTTCATTTTTAAAACCAAACTAAAGTTGATTACGTGCACTGTTACAGCACCCTAACAACCACCAGGGAAAACATACATATTTACTGTGGTCAATTGAGGACATGGTTTGTCATCAGTTGGAGAACAGTTGACAGTTCTTCGGCTAGATTTGATGCTAAACAACAGTAATGGTAACCTTGCAAAAGGCTAGGAGTGCTCAGGCTTTTTTTTAACTCTAAGTTGAGCACTTTGATCCCACCCCGGATTATAAGGGCTGGAGGGACCTTGTTAACCTACTTCTTACCACCACGACTGTCAGCCAGAACCACCTGTTTGTTGACTACGTGCGTCTACAGACCGGGATTCACTGGCTGCCCTCGATTTAATTACATTTCTTAGGCTGTGCTCGGGTTGTATCCATGTAACACCTCTTAACAAGCCCTAACCACACTGGTCACGGCCCACTGCACCAATTATGTATCGCAGAACCTTCAGGGGATTTCATACACGCAACTTCAGTGGACATCTAAAAAAGCTGAATAAAAGATCATTAAAACGTTAGCGCGCAGGCTATGATCTGAAATATATTTATACTGTACGAGGTGAAATTCATGCGGCCAAAATGAGAGCCGGCATTGCTGAAGGTGGCATCACAATTCTGACCTTGTTCTTTGGAAGATTTAAAGTTGTTGCCAAGAGAAAGCTGGGTGGGGGTTGAGGGGGGGTGCGGTAATGCCAGTTCTACCAGCGAACCCTGTGGACCTTGTGGATTTAATAAAAGCTCATCATTCCCACGAATCGCTCATTAGGCCGGCTGAACAGGCTTTAAAATAGTGGCATCGCCTTACTGAAGCACCGTTCCCCACTGACACATCCCATCGTCGGCCACCTCTTCTTCCCTCGCACGACGTTTCAGAGAGATTGATGGTTCAATCGGAACCACTCAGAGCAGACCGACTGGTCTTTACGCGCTTCCCTGTTCACTGGAACATCACAGCGGCGCGTAAACGTGACCTTGCGTACTTTAAAGTTTACAGTATAAAAGTAATGTTTCATTTATCTCGGTGTTAAGTTGTTTTCGTAATCGCTCATATCTTCCCCGCCATCTGATCGTCCATCTGTGGACACCTGGTGACGTTTTATATACACAGTATCTAAAATAGTAAAATAAGCACACACTGTAATCTGTGTCATTACAAACATCTTGTCCCATAGTGTTCCGCTGTCACCGGTTGTCTGTTTATACGTCAACACATCCTAACCGACCATTTGAATAATCTTAATGGGGACTATATGCTTTACATTTTTTGATAGATGTTCTTAACAAATCAATAACACGCTTACTGCCAGGTTTGATGTCCACTGTTTAAAGTGGTTGGGGAATGAACAGGTGTAAGGATATCTGGTGCTTAAAAAGCCATGTTTGGTGTTCCACTCTGATCCCTGTAAAAAGAAAGGAATGTGCTGGCTGGGTTTCCAGAGTTTCTCAGATCCAAGTTTAATTCAGCTCTTGATATGGAGATTTAAGAGTCCAGTGAGCAGGGTCCACTACTGGTGGCTTTTTGAATTCCCTTTTGAGTCTCTGAGCTTCTTTTACACAACGCTTGTACAGGCAGTTTCAACAAACACACTTCTTTGTGTGCTGTAACAGTAGTCTACTGCAAACATAAGAACCACCCAGCGTGCAGTCAAGTAATTTTGTGTCATTTTCTTGTGCATTGGATGTAGGTGAATGTGTACATGTAGCTATTTACAACTACACCCTGGCAACATATCAACCGAGCCAGACAGACAGGCAGTCAATTGTAATTTAATGAGCAGTGGCTATTTGGAGGCAGCGCTATTTAACAACGCCAAAAAAAAACTGAAAAAAGACATCATCTTTAAAAAATGCAGAGTGTTTTTCCCCGTGCAATGTGTAGACTGCAACAGGCAAGTAGCGTTATAAACAAGCATTGGTCGGAAATGCGTTAATGGGCGGGTTCAACAAAAAAGTCTACAGTTCCACGGGGGGAATGCGTTTGCACTTCCTACTGTAATGTAAATATTATATAAATAATTCGCAAGTCTTAATACATTTACATTGGCATTTTGTTGATTGAATATACAAGAGTAATCGGCTAAAGTTCTTAAACAACAACTGCAATTGTAGCAAGTAAAAACAAATTATAACAAAGAAGTTATTACCATCATGTTGTTGAACTCTTTGCATGTTACAAATACAGAATAACGGTATTTTAATGAAATACAATATAAATCATTTCTCATGTGTTTTATGTAATTTTTTTTGTAAATCCTTTTATTTTGGTATGTTTTAACAGTAATTTGTCATTTGAAATTTGCTGTTTGTGGAGCCACGTCACGTTCTCAGTCCATCCAGTCCATCCCAGAGTTCAAATTAGACATCAGATGGACCACATGAGGAATCAAACAGGTATGTTCTGTTTGTTGGCCGGGCTGTGATTAAGAGTCACTAGGGGACATTGCTTCTGCTCTCCAAAGACATCTTAGGTAAGTCCTACAGTACTCAATGCGTATAAACACACAGAGACTGTACACACAACACCTACACATCCACATTTACCCCCTCCACATCTATCACCTCTGTCTTTTCATTTCCAACACGTCAATATCCGCTTACCTCCCGACAGAGGGGTGAGGTGGTGGCCTCTCTGTCCAGTGCCAGGGCAGGGCTGATCAGGCTAGACTATGTCCCCGCATTGGGCCGTTGTCTCCGGCTGCGTGCCTCACAGTAGATCCCCATTTTGTGCTAGCGCTAACGCTCTAATGATACCTCGGCAGGAGATGAGGGCAATGAGGCTCGCATGGATTATTTCGGTATGAAGGTAACGATTACAGATCCTGGCCTGGGACACTGTAGATGTGTGTGTGTGATTCGGCCTACTCTGCCCTGACAGATTTGTGTGAGGGACACATATATTAATGCCATTAATGGCATACAATCAGATAATGATAAAATCAATTACTGCTATAGCCAATTACATTGTTCATGGGAGAAATCAGTTAATTAATAATTACAATGCATGAATGACATCATTGGTCAATAAATATATATATATATATATATAAACACACAACACTAATGAAACAAGGTTTAATTAGCATTTTTAACGAATACATATTCATCACTGACCCGTAAATAGATAACGAGGGAGCTTTGTTAGTTATTTGTTTGGGCCTAATGGACCCTAATTTACTGTATTTTCTCCCATGTGGCCTAGATGATAGAGCCTGGTGCTTACAGTGCAAGGGGCCTGTAACAAACTGTATATATTTAATACAGTAATACTGTTATGGGAGCTCATGACGGGTGGCTATAGGTACGGTCATTCAGACTGTGGCCGGTTGATTCAAACAGGGAAATGTGATCACATTACACAGTGCGTGCTTATTACATGATAATCCTTTTTCATGGATCAGGTTAAACTAACTACTGGACAAAAATAAGTGTCTCGTTGGAGAATCTGTACTGGAAGTGTGTTTTAGTTAATGACCAGGCTGTAAAATCTCAATAAATGTAACAATATGGAAACAATGGAATTAAA
Source organism: Esox masquinongy (assembly GCA_016801175.1). Classification (NCBI taxonomy): domain Eukaryota; kingdom Metazoa; phylum Chordata; class Actinopteri; order Esociformes; family Esocidae; genus Esox; species Esox masquinongy. The sequence goes on from JACXGI010019157.1 coordinate 4,440, forward strand.
TACGTTTAAGATGTTGATGAATATGGCTTGGCAAAGTTAACATTTGCTTAGATGCAAATCAAAAACAATAGCTGAAATGAGTTTGATCTTTCTGTCTTGGAGTTAACTTCAGAAAAATTGAGTGTCCAGCAAAAACAATTTGGACGCTATTTTCAGAAGTTGCTATCTTTACAGAATGAGCACACTTAGATGAATAGTTGTCTAAAATACCCAGCATAGCAACAGGCGTGTAATTTCTACTTTTTATTTAATGAAGATCATGGTTGCTGAGGCTGGCGTAATCAGCAGATCATTTACATGTTCTTTGGCGGTGTCTCAACCCCCATGTTCCCACTGGCTGACTGTAAAATGGAAAAGGACTTCAATACATTTTGAGCAGCAATACAGAACTGATTAGATTACAATATAATTTTATAAGTAATAACAGTTTTTTTCTTTGAGTGTAACATTTGGATGGACCCCACAGATTTTAAAATGAACAAACGCATATTTTATTTACAAAAACAGGGAAAGTGAATACAGTGCTTTTTAGTGCCTGAAATATGCTATACAAATAATTCTGTAAGAGGCAGAGATGATCATTTATTAAGTTATTTCTTGTAGTTGCTGCCAACCTCTGAACATCTAAATAATATATAATGAATGTTTCGACTAAGCTGTCAACATGGCTCCTGCACAAGCCACCTGTGACAAGCATCCCAAACCCTCCAACTACCGCATAAACATTGTGTGAAAATGTATGTGACGAGAATGTGAATCTTACATTATATGTGTGTTTGGCAGCAGGTGCGCACATTTTGACTGACATGTTTAGGAAATGTTTGAGCCACACCACCTAAAGTGTTAGACCAACTCCTATATTGATGGTAGCAATTCAGCCAGTGACAACAAAAAAGATAGTGTTACAGCAACTCCAGGATGTAATGTTCCAGGCTAGCTCAGGCTAGCTCAGTGCTGTTCACGTGGACCAACACTACAATGTTTAATAGGTACATTTGACTGACCGACTGACTCATTGATCTTGAAGGCCAATGGGGCTTTTCAGGCTGCCATCAGAAACCAGAAATAGGTTGAAGGATACACACACACACACACACACACACACACACACACACACACTCATACATACATATATATATATATATATATATATATATATAAATATAGATATAGATATGGATACATATATATATAAGGATATATATATCCAAAGAATATTTATGATTAACACAAGCATTAAACATGCAAATCGAAGACCACTCATACCAGAACTGTTTTCTCACATATTTAGGAAATGCTCTTACAAAAAAACCCAAAGATACTCATTAATAATTTTTTGGGCTATGTTTTTAGACATGCTATACGTGTTTTCCAATGTGTTTCAAAAAACCATAGCAGTAAAGGCCATTTTTACTGTCATTTGGAATTATACAATTATATTATCAACCTATCTAAATGAATTAAAACAATGTGTTGTATACACATTGTAGGTCATAAGACAGAGAATCTGAATCGTTACAGTTTTTTACGATTGCTAACAGGCATTGTTCAATACTGTGGATACATGTGCAAAACTCTAAATACAGTTATCAACACAACACTCCTTGTGACAACCTGTGGATCAGTTTTCATTGCTTTGACACAAAATGCATTCAGTGACAACATCTTTCAATATTTGTCTCACAAAAACACATTTACCAACGAAACTCTACTGTATGTATCTACAGACCATTTTGAAAATGTTAAGATAACTGACCATTTAGCAAAACTGTTAAACTTAAGTTCAAAAGCTACTCAAAATTGAATTAGACTGCAATTCTTTTACATTTCTACAGTAAAAGCAATTAGAAATTCTAAAATAAAATAATAATAATAATTCACAGCTGATTTTCATTCATGGATGACCCCTATGGAAGGCTTTTGCCAGGTGAAGAAAGAGGGCAAGTCAGAAGGAATATGGAAACCTGGGTGATTGTATGGGACAATATGACATTTCACCACTCACATGTAGTCACAGAGCAGTTTGCAGCCCATCCCGGGATGGTGTCACTTTTCCTCCACCCTTACTCTCCCTTCCTCAACCCCATAGAATAATTATTTTCCTCATGGAGGTGGAAAGTTTATGACCACCATCCACATGATCAAATGTAACTCTTGGATGCAATGAATGCAGGATGCCTGGACATATCTGCAGAAGATTGCTAGGGATAGATGAGGCCTGCAAAGAGATTCTTTCCCAGGTGTTTTGCACGAGAGGCCATACAGTGTGATGTGGATGAGAACTTGTGGCCCATTGCAGCAGACCGGGTTGATCTAGCATTGTTATATATCTGTTTCATTTGGACAAAATGCTATGCGTATTCATAGTGTGTATACACTTTTTGTTTGTTTACCAGTACTGGAAAAAATGTTTTTTTTTGATATTTTGGAATTACTTTGCAAAAAGCAAAACATAGTAATTTGCAAAAACACAGTAAATTGTATAGAATCATATTGTAGGTTTCCTGCTTTATATCTTGCAGAATATTCTATACAGTACAGGTTTGCCACTCTTCTTTTGTAAAAATGACTGTTGGATAATCTAAAAAAATCAATCAGGTTGAAAAAATATGATACTAAAGACAAATTGACAAATTTTCAAGTGGTAGCTGTTTATAGAGTTTTGTAGGTCATGATACTATGAATGACAAAGTGTGCATGTCGTGACAGACTGTCAGCTTTCATTTGGTTGAACGACTTGCTTTTGAGACATGTAGGATGTGCATTGTCAAGTTTCATGCTGTTTTGATAACTGTATTTAGAGTTTTGCACATGTATACACAGTATTGTACAATGCTTGTTAGCAATCGTAAAAAACTGCAAATTATCCATGGAACAATTTCATATGTTAGTTTGGTAGAACAGCGTGCAATGGTGTTTTTCGACTTGTACTTACATTATACTATTCTATGATATTCTGCTCTGTTAAACCGATGTACAATACTATGCTTATTGTGTTCTGTTGAGAATATGCACATAAGCAGATGCTTTGGGAAATATTTTAGTATGATGACGAACTAAAGACAAAAGATCCACAAGAAATCTTATCCACAGCAACAGTCTAAAAAAAACGCTGGATGTGTCAGTTGTCTTCGGGAACTCTTCATCATATCTCCCTTCAAATGTAATAGTTGCTGTTTATGATTGGCATAGTCGACACCCACCTTTGTCATCAACTAGGGCTTAGTATTTGCTTGACTGACAACCCGCCCTCAGGAAACTCAGAAAATGCTTTGAAAATGATCTCATTATGGAACATTCCTGACATTCCCAGTGACAGCCTGCAGGGAGCTGAGTCGCGCAGCATTAGGTTGTGAATGTTATCCCTCCATTTTTCTCTATTTCCTATGTCAATTTCAGTGACTGATGGCTCTCAGTGACAAATATGTAATTTCTGTAACTCAGACCAATGTCCATATTTGGGACAAATAAGGTATATATGGGTGTCTTATGACAAAACTTGCAGGGTTCCATTTTGTTTCAGTTGATGTTAAATTGGAGTTGGGCTCTTCTGTGGCTGTTAAGTTCAGCATTGCTGTACAGAATGGATTAAAGATTTAAAGAAGCAAGGGAACTGAACAGAATCCTCTCAATGAACCTAAACTGATGTTTAAGGTCATTGTCCACTGAAGATAATCTCTTTGATTTCTGGCAATCCGTGAAGAAAGGAAATTGAGTTGTTGTCAGTCTGACAGCCGTGCAGAAAGCGTAAAATGATGAGTGTGTGTGATCTTGGAAAGGGAAAGAAAGAAAATAGGAAAAATAAAAGTGCTGTGCAGATCCGTTGGGTGTAATACATTAATATTTGGCACACTGAATTGGGCATCAGAGAGAACATGACACAACTTGCTCACTAAATGTAATTTATTTTGAAGTACACTATATATGGATTAGATTAGAACCTGTATAGACTTTGGCAGAGTAAACCAGAGAGAAATGTGCCTTATTTTAAAAAGATGTTTACAAAATGTATCTGTTTGAATTGGCAAGTTCCAAGAAGCTAGCAGAGAGAGGGATGGAGTCAAAACAAGGGATAAACCACCGGAAAAAAACACTTGAGCCATGTTTTTTTGTTATCAGTGAATACAACCCAACCCAATGCTCATCACACTGCAATATTTTGAGGGGAGCCTCTGAGACACCACCTCAGAGGGTGAGATTCTTGCGAGTCTTAATTACAAAACATTTGATCTGCTTGACTTTTCTTTGATGCTTTTTGGGACGTATACTTTAAAATCCCTGGTGGTATAGGTACTATTGATCTTAAGATGGTAGAACAATGGTGCTGAGTTTAAAATAAGGTAATGTGTGGATTTCTCATTTTGACTACTGTATATGTATGTATATATATTATGTGTGTGTGTGTGTGTGCGTGCATGTGCGTGTGCGTGTGCGTGTGTGTGTGTGTGAGAGAGAGAGTGTGTGTGTGTGTGTGTGCGCACGTGCGTACATGAGTGTGTGTGTGTGTGTGTGTGTTTAGGCCCTACAAATAAACTGTCTTTTGGAGAACTCACGTTTTCACCTACACTCATTTCGTAGCCAACATTGAAAAAACGTTGATAAATCACCGTCTCTGTTGTTCCAGCCTATTCATCTCATTTCCATTTTATGTCCCTTTCTCTGGGGATTGGCAACAAAAGCAAGGGAAAACAAAAGAGATATTTCCACACGCAAAGCCAATCAAGCCACGTACTCTGTATTCAAAGTGCTCTTTATAATTTTACTTTACACACACACACACACACACACACACACACACACACACACACACACACACACACACGCATGTTACTGTGTCTCTCTTTTGCAGGTACACACAATCACTTGCATATGAACATAAATAAGAACCATCACACAAGCATACATGATACCTACTCATTTACCTAGTCTTTGCGCTCCCCCAAGGTCACTGCAGTAGCAATCCACCTGCCAAGGAGCATTATGGGAGTAATTCATCTCCATCTCAAGCCTCACCTGGAATCAACTACACCCTCTCCCAGCTAACTCTACTTTGATGAGGAGGCGCTTGTTAACATACGCTCACGTTTTGTGTGTGTGTGTGTCATTGTGAGTTTGTGTGAGTGTGAACCTAGTCCATGTTGCTTGAATTCCAAATAACACACATCAGTCTTAAAAGTAACATTTTTCAGAGTCTCAAACGATCACAATAAAAACATTTATTTGGTTCTGATACTTCAGCCGATGTGATTAGTAGGTGGAATAAAATAAAGCATTAAGGTGGAATTGGATTGTGCAGTTTACAAGTTTATCTGTTTTTGGGGTAAATGTCTCAAATTGGTCTCTATATGTGAAACAATTGCATTGAATGATAACAGCCTCTTCAGGTCTGCACCATGTGATCAGTGTATGCATCTCTAATTTGATTTCTTTTTTGTGTGGGAATTGTGGTAGATCTCCCTTGACAAATAAAGTGTGATTACTCAAAGAGAATAAACAGAGCAAAGGGTTTTTCAGTGAGCGGCTTAATGGTTTCTCTGACAGGTTTCTTATCAAAGAGCACTTCGGCCGTGATATCTTATAAGAATGTTAACCAGAACCTGTAGGTCGTACAGCCGAATGCAGACCTTGGCATAAAATAGATGTGTTCTGGTGTGAATGAACAGAACTTAAACAGCAAGAAAAAAATAGTTTTGTCAAATAAAACAGTTTTTATTTTACAAGTGCATTTATTAGGTAACACCTTTCTAACGTTAGGTCTCACACGGGCCAAATTTGCATGTACAGATTAGGCCTAGCCATAGACACAAAGTTAGGCTCAGTAGAGTTTTTCATTGACTTTTTTTTTGTCTTAGACTTGGCTTAATCTGTGACTGCTAAACCAAACCGGCTGCATGTTGTAATTCAGGTGCAGTGCAACGTGTATTGTAGTCACACATATCTTGTTCCTTGTTAAAAGAGACAATCTCCATTGTTCACCTTTTTTTTTTGATTAGGTGAACAATGGAGAACATTAATAAAGGTGTGTCCAAGTTCATAGATCACTTTAAGGGATTGCTGAAATGTCTCTCTAAGCTCTCAGATCTCTCACTCAGGAAGATCAGGGTCAAGCCAGGGTAAGGGCAGCATCAGAGTGCTATATTGCCCTTTCCCCACTAAAGCAATTTCATGGGATGAGAGCAGTATACCCCACTGATGCTGCTCTTGCGCTTGCTCGATCCTGCTCTCCCTTAGTGAGAGAGCTGCCTGCTTAGAGACAGTTCAACAACCACTTAAAGCGATCTATGAACTTAGACACATCACTGATATTTGCCGTTGTTCCCGTTTAATGTGATTAAAAGCATTGCAATGAATCAAAATATTGTTATGCTCAGCCATATTGTATCAACTATATGGCTGAGCATAGCGTGTCCCCATCCACCACATTTCAACCACTGTTTATATGAATGTAGAGAAACAAAATGCTATTCTCAGTCAGCGACTTCCAAGTCTTACCAGGGAGTCCTTATGGGACACCATCTCACTGATCTACTCCATAAGATAGTCTCTTAACTTCATGACTTGCATATTTCATGAAGATGCCACAACCGATTGTTTCTCTGTGCATACAAATGAACAATAAATGTATTTTTTAGTGGGAGAAATGGGAGAAACAAGGACCAGCCCTGGCTCAGTATCCAGCTGATAAACTGAACACCAAAGAGCTTATGAGTGTGATTTGGATTCTTCTTTTGTTTTGCTGGTGTTGATAATAAAAACCATAGAGACTGGTAAACGATAGCATGGGGATGCAGGGACGCCATTTTGTTTGCCAGACTCATTGCAGTGGGCATTTATGAGGACTTAGAGGGGTGTGTTCCCTAGCAGATAAACCCATGCTCCCCCTCTTTCTACTTAAAAGGCTCCCATATTTGGCCGACAACAACTCCACAAAATAAAGTCTGGGAGGCATTTGGCCAGCGATACTGATGTAGGCCTTACACTGTGCAGAGTTGAAACGCGCACATACTTGGAATCACACAACGTGGAAAGCTGCGGCACACATATCCACACATAGACAAACACCTTCACACAAGCAACACATGCAGTTTCTCTCACGGTCTCTCACACCAATAAAACATGCAGCCACACAGTTCCACCCGTTTGTTCCGCAACCTGATGGGCAGTGTCTCCACTCAGTAGATGGATGTTGTCTGCACCATGGAAGTCAAAAGGACATAGAGGCGTCAGGGGCTGATCCTGGTGAGACGGCCAGTGGGAAACTCATTCAAAACAGAGGATTTGTGGAATATTGAGCAGTAGTGGGACAGGGAAGGGCACTTTGGCCAAAAAATGATTCTGCTTTGTCTTTCGGGGCTCCTGAGACAGCATGGCAGCATGGCCAGGAAAAGGACAAAAAGACAGAGATGGCCTGAAATACAATAAGACGGCACTTCATTCAATTCCAGCTCTTTCATCACCGCTCCATTTTGGTGTGTTTGTGCGTGGGTATGGATGTGGGTGTGTGTATGTGAGTTTGTGCATGGGTGTGGATGTGGGTGTGTTTGTGCCTGGGTGTGGATGTGGTTGTGTGTGTGTGTTTGTGTGTGGATGTGGATATGGGTGTGTGTATGTGTGTGGTTGCAGGTAGGTGTGGATGTGTGTATGTGTGTGTTTGTGTGTGGGTGTGGATGTGGGTGTGTTTGTGTTTGTGCCTGGGTGTGGATGTGGGTGTGTGTGTGTGTGTTTGTGCGTGGATGTGGATATGGGTGTGTGTATGCGTGTTTTTGTGTGTGGGTGTGGATGTGGGTGTGTTTGTGTGTGTTTGTGCGTGGATGTGGGTGTGTTTGTGTGTGTTTGTGCGTTGGTGTGGATGTGGGTGTGTGTGTGTTTGTGCGTGGTTGGGCGTGGATGTGAATGTGTGTATGCATGTGTTTGTGCGTGTGGATGTGGGTGTGTGTATGTGTGTGTTTTTGCGTGGGTGTGGATGTGGGTGTGGGTGTGT
>JACXGI010019160.1:0-12414 GCA_016801175.1 Esox masquinongy
TTTCCTAAAATAAACAAAATACAAGATGTTTTGAAGCAAATCTACAATTCTGCATAGTGTTTGTACTCTACATAATGTTCCTGAGTCCCTTGCATTCAAAAATGTCTAATCTTGTAATTACTATGCTGTGAAGAATACGTTACAAAAGTCACAAAGTCTCAAACAGCAGACAGGTTTACTGGACAAGGGCATGAACTGCTGACGTCACAACCACCTGCGTCGGTCCATAGCAGCCTGGATCATCAGTAGTAGCAACGTCCCTCCCACAGGCATGTACTGTATCAAACAGCGGAAACACCGTAGCCCCGCCTCCACCAACAGAGGACAGGTCTCAAGGTCACCAACCGTGATGGGAGGAGAGGAAAGGAAGGAGAGGGTGGAGAGTCTTTCTGAGCTAGTCTCATAAGCAGCCTGCTGCCCATGTGCAAACAGGGCTCACACAGCCTCTCTTTCTCACACCGCTAGCACAGTCTGCTAGCTTTGCCATGATTCAAGCTGACAACTCCAGCTCCAGTTATGTTCGCAAAATACACAAACTACAGAGGCTGTAGCAGCTTCCCATATTGACTTCAGCAGCATATAACAAATTTGTGTTTATCAATGTACCAAGCATGGAACAGTGTTAAGCATTTGTACAATAGCCTAATGCTTTGACAACCGTCTTGGTTTTTAAACAGAACAGATTTAATTTAGAAATTCAAGAAAACCATAACAAATTAGTTGGATATCCGCATTCCTTTAAAATAGAACAGCAAACACAACCTTCAGCCGATCAAGGACCAAGGAGGACCTGGGTCAACCAAATGTTTGTGGAGACTCATTGACGTTTCTTCATGGAGGTTTCTTCCCTTGCTGGGTGATGCATCTCTGCAGTACTCCCCCCCACCCAGTATCCTTCGGGATGCTCCTGCCTCCTGCTGACAGGTGCTCCATTAAAAGTCTGTCCGAGGAACCCAACCAGCAGTGATCAATAATAGAAGACAACACCATTACTCCCTCAGCAGTAGACAACAGTCAGCAAGCCAGGACATTCTACTGGTGCCATATTAGTGTCTCACAAAAACAAATGTGAGAAGACAGACATGCAACCCAGAATGTAGGTTAGGACACAGTCATTATTTCAGTTTTATTGCCTGTCTGTGTGTGTTTGAACATGCGCAGGTGAACAGTTGTCGCTGGCAACTAGTAAAGTCAGGCTAATGGTTCTGTGGGTAAAGTTGAGAGCAGCTGAATTTCACCATAATTCTGTTAGAAATTAACTAGGCATCTAAAGTTTCAAAGCAAGAGAGAGACATTTACTTTTCAATCAATCATCCCACACTCTTTTTCAGGGCGTCTTACAGATGCAGTGAAGGTTTAGTGCCTTGCTGAAGCACAAAACAACATCTTTCCTGGACCTTGTCAGCACAAGATTCAAACCAATGACCATTCAGTTATTGGCCCAAAATTCTAACCACTAAGCTATCTACAGTAATGTGAACAAGTAACTACACTCCTGAAATTATTCTTTTTTGGAAGTAAAGATATGTAATTTACACCTCAACACTATTGAGTGATAAAGTTAGCCTAATTTAACAAATGACATGGAAAGATTGTGGTTTGGAAACATTTATTCATCAAAAATCTATAGAAATGTATTTTCATACTGTAGAAAAATTAAGTAAACCCTTAGCATCAATAGCTGGTGTTGCCCCATTTGGCAGAAATAATTTAATTTAGCCATTTCTGGGAACTGTCTATCAGTCTCTTACATCGACTGGGAGGAATGTTTCCCCACTCTTCTATACAGCACTGCTTCAACTATATCATGTTCGAAAGCTTTCTTGCATGCACATCATCTTTCAAGTCTCCCCACAGCACTTCAATATGATCTGGGCTTTATCACGACTATTCCATAAAACTCAATTCATTATTTTTGAGCCATTCTGTTATAGCTCTGCTTGTGTGTTTTTGGTCATTGTCCTGTTGCAATATCCAGATTCCCTTGGATCTAAGCAAAAAGCGGCCCCAAACCATAAAGCCAACACCTCCATGCTTTAAGGTTAGTATAAGGCTCTTATTTTCAGAGACAGTGTTTAGTTTTCGCCAAAACAAAACCTAAATGAATCCGAAATTAAATGTTCAATAGTCGATGATGTTTTGCTTTTTCAAGGATAGGAGGGATTTATAAATTTGAATTTCATGCTTGTTTTATTATGTACCATTCGACCTTTAATTGCATCATTCAACCCAAGAGGGTGTCCCGAAGTTGATGTGTTTATTAAACCCACAGCTCTAGCTCACTCTAAGCAAGTGTGTAGCAGATAAGGGGTCGGTTTGAGATTCAAGGCACCATAAACTCCTGTCCAGAGCACACTGTAGTAGTTTCAGCAGTTTCGGCCTTTGTCTAGGTGTTGACTGGCACACGTTAGTCATGTCTTGATATTCTTCCTTCTTGATCTCCCAAGTTTGTGCAGACTCTTTCCGACAGTTGACTAATTCTCCGCAACATTGATTGTGGCAAGAAAGGCCTGTTGATCCCTTGTTACCATGTAGTTCTTAGAGACTTTTATGAGCATCTTCTGGTCAGCTTTTGGGCTGAATTTGGTGGGACAATCTGTCCTATGCAGATTGCCAGTGGTCTGGAATTTTCTGTTGTACAGTGAAAAATCTATTGTACAGTGAAATGATGAACTTGCTTTTGAAATGGCTTTGTATTCATGGCAAATTGGAAAATCGAAAAGGCAAATTGGAAAGGGCTTTGTATTCATTTGCAACTGTTTTGACATTTTATGGGAAAGTAAAGGCAGGAGTGCCTTTACCATTTTATGGGAGCTAGAAAATTGCATTAATGTTCATTTTATTGCATAAATGGTTACAAATCTAAATTTTTTGTGATTTGTTAAATTGGGTTACCGTTGTTAATTAATGTGGTTTCAATATAACTCAAATATCCATGTGTCCAAATATATAAAAGAAAGGCAACTTTCCAGGAGGTGTGTGTACTGCCAAGCAAGATAAATAAATAGAGACTGAGAGAGACCAATGGTTGGTAAACATACACAAAGCTTGTTCTGGCAAACAAACACACACGCTCACACACACACACACACGCACACACACATACTGTACACACATACATACACACACACACGCCTTTATACACACAAACACACCTTTATTTACACATTCACACACACGCGCCTTTATACACACACACACCTTTATTTACACATTCACACACACGCGCCTTTAAGTATTTCAAAATAGAAATAAGTATTTTTGCCACACTATATGAAAATACACAGAAAATACATATTTAATGTTATATATATGTATTATAATCTATATATATAATATAATATATATATAATCATATATATTCATTTGAACCCAGGTTTTGTTATTAAATGTAAGTCCACAGTAAGACTGCTAATACTCTAGTGTACATTGGCAGATGATCAACAAACAATTCCCTCTGTCTTCCTATTTTACTGTTTGTTGTTGTTATTGGGTTCTTAAATTAAAGGCCCAGTGAAAATCTCAAATTTCAGAGTTAATAGTGTGTAAATTCAATTCAGTTTTTGTATACTCATTTGATCACAAAGCTTAAACTTGAGAGCCAAACCTCAAACCTCCACTACAAACAGACAGATTGAAATATTCACAGGAGGATGTCATCATCCCCATGAGGAGTTTGAGATGGGCAATCAGCAATCTAGAGAATGGTGAGCCGGCCAATCAGTGGTCTGCTTATATTCATATTTGATATGACCAGCATACGCACCTGCTATTTTTTAACAAAAAAGTGTGTTTAAAACATACATAATGTCAATGTTTTGGGAAGGAAAGCTATTTTCACTACTAATGTAAGCAATTATAGGTATGTTTTATAACAAATCTGGAAACACTAGGCACCAACATCTAAAAATAACCCATGATGGATTCTGCTATGGCACTTCACTGCACTGCTTATTGCAAGAAACGACTACTAGCAACACTTTGGCTTCATCCTCTCACTCTCCCTCTTTTGCTCCTTCTCTCCCTCTCTCTGTAAATCCCAGTAATAATGACTAAATCCAGAGTGCTCTCTTCCTTAAAGAAGTTGGACGTATTTCAGAGGCATATCTTACTCTACTCCATCTGAACACTACAAACAGAGAAGAAAGGAAGGTGGTATTTAGGATTGCTCTTTTAGCTACAGAGTGTCTCGGTGAACTACTCAATACTAATGAGAGGACCATATTTGCTACTTACTTTCATTCTGAAAGCCAAGAAAAATGCTTTTTTGAAATATCAAAGCCTTTAGAAATACATTACCTTATTCACCCCCCACGCCCAAAAAAAAAGTTATCTTCAAAATATGACTCCTAATGCCTTCTGACGGTTGAAAATGAAGCTGAAGGATGAAAGTGATGCTGGAGCAGAAAGGGATTATGGGGGTTTTGAATTAAGGACGCGTTGTAATAACATTATTGCTATGTATCTTTTTAATGCCAACATAAATCATTAATGACAAGACAGGTGTAATTATCTCAAATGAGAAGCTAATAATTAATGCGTTACATAATTGTTCGCTCTGTACTTGGGTGGAACGTGGGATGTGGCTTTGTGTCTTAAGGCTACTTTCTGCTAGGCTACAGCCAGCAGTGTGTAGATATTGTTGATTGCTGACAGTCTAAAAACATTAGCTCTTTGTTTCTTTGTTTCTCTAGCCTAATTTCCTCTTGTTTGTGTTTACAGAAGGGAAATGAAACGAAGGCCTGACTGATGCAGGGGATATCAAGTGCAGAGGGGTGTGTGCTTTGGACTGGGACCAATCTGCAGGTGTTATGGACGTGTACGCTGCCTAGCCAGCGGCTCTCCCTCCACTGTTTCATTGTCGCACACAGGGATCGAGCCAGTGGCTTCACAACACAAATGGCTGTCCTCAAGCAGCTTAACTGCTGTGCCACTCAAAAGCCGACTGATGACTGGTGCAAATGCAGACACTGGCTTAAGGCTATGGAGCTGGTCGAACACACTTCAGTGTGCTACACAGGCGATCATGTCTAACAGAAATGTGGATGTGAGAACTGACCATACATGATGTCAATGCAATAGTTTAACACGTGTTGAAGCTGTAAAGCATTTGTTTATAGTGCGTGTGTCATTGGAGCTGACTTTTGGTGGGAACGACAATTTAACTAAGCAGACATGATACTGATGTATTCTTCAAAAATGTGTGGGTATAGAATGTAATCATTTATGAGTCCATAAAAAGGATGTACTGTATCAACTAAGCACTCTAGCATTAACATTTGAACCAACAACCATGCAAAAGCTCCATTTGGCGTTTCTGCTAAACGCGCAATTTCACTGTGTACTTCTCAACACCCCTCCAGAAGTGGCATCACAGCGATAATTCATTAAATCGGGGTCAAGTACATTCACAGCTGACCTCACACACCAAGAAATGTAGATAGGTACGGTGTGACACAGCTACTTTACTTGATTAGATTTACTTGACATTTCTTCTGTCTTTCATCACTTGGTAATCTTAAACCACTTTAATCAAGTATAACAGGATTACTAGAAACGAAACAAACAGGCAAAATCCAGCACTATGTGTTAGGCTGTATGCACCAGATACAATACATGGGTCTGGTGGTAAAACCTTTCTAACAACAGGAATAGAACGAGAATAGAAAACAAAAAAGATGTAGTTCGCAAAGTCATACAATAGGTGGTAATATAACAGGATGAGTGGTGAGTATACAGTAAAATAGAACTAGAGTCAGTCTGTCCTATCTCAGTCCCCCTTATGAGGACATGAGCCTTAGGATGTCCACCTTTTGAGGACATGAGCCCTTGGATGTCCACCTTTTGAGGACATGAGCCCTTGGATGTCCACCTTATGAGGACATGAGCCCTAGGATGTCCAACTTTTGAGGACATGAGCCCTAGGATTTCCACCATTTGAGGACATGAGCCCTTGGATGTCCACCTTATGAGGACATGAGCCCTTGGATGTCCACCTTTTGAGGACATGAGCCCTTGGATGTCCACCTCAAGAGGACATGAACCCTTGGATGGATTCTGCCTAAAGACTCAAGAGGACTGGCCACCCCTAAGAGTCCAGCTCCACTCTAGGTTTCTTCTCACGTTCCAACTGTACTAGGGAGTTTTTTCTACCCACTGTTCATCAACTCTTGTTATTACTTGCTCTTTTGCGGTTTCAGGCTGGATATCTGTAAAAGCAATTTGTGACAACTGCTGATATAACAAGAAAAGGAACCAGGCAAGCCTAGTTCAGCTGGCCCGCAATTAAAGTGATAAATGTTGTTTGTTGCCCTCACTGGATTCAAACCCAGGTCTCCCACGTGAGTGGCTGCATCTTTAACCACTACACCACAGCGCTATACATTTGCCCATTTTGTCATGCATTAACATTACACCAAGTTTGAATATTTCGCTAGACACCATTAAGCATTGTGTTAAACTGATTAACATTTCTTATTAAGTTTACCTCCAACACAAATAGCATCTATGAACTGTATGGCTTTTGCCACTGGCTGTTTTAACAGCTTATTAGCCAGTAATAGGCTTACTAGTATCTAACTTATTACTGCTTGGAATAGTCATAAGAATTGAGCAATTGTTAGCGAGACTGAAAATGAACTTTACACAGCCAAAGCTAGTTCATGGCACAAAAACGTTAGTTTTTCTTTCATTCATGAATGACAATGATACAATGACTATCAGTATAGGTGACGATAACTGACTTTTACGTCAGTGAGTGCAAAGATGAGAGAATCGTGGAAACCCCTACTCTTTTACTGGCCAAGGGGTTCTGATCTAGCCTATATCACCCCAAAAATCATACACGGATGTGTACTTCGAAAATCCCCCAGAAATAGTCGCAATATAACCGTTAATAGTTTTATTTTAGGCTTACTATAACGTAGCTATTGAAGGTTGTAGCCAGAAATGTTTTTGTCTATCCTGATCCAAAAAGCATGCATGGATGCGTACTTCGAAAATCCACCAGAAATAGTCGCAATATAACCATGAACAGCTTCATTTTAGGCTTACTATAACATAGCTACTGACAGTTGTATCCAGCGAAGTGTTTGCCTATCCGGTACAAATCCTAATGCATAATTTGCTTTGACTGTGATGAGATTCAAACGCAGGATCTATTGGTTGAAGGTCCTCGTCTCTAACCACTACGCTATTTAACAAGGGGTAGTCAGTCAGTCACTCAGTCAGTAAGAGACATTTGCTCTTCTTGGCCAGCTCCATTTACACGGTCCGGCAAAAAGGGCTTTCTAAAATACATCTGATTGATTAATGTGTTCATTTCTAGGTTGAGTATATAATAGGTGGCTTGACGTGGTGAGACATTGACCTGTTGGTCTTTTTATCACGGTTACCTGCTGGAGAATTTCAGGAAGTGTGGGTGGCCACTGGCCTGGGTGGGAGTGGTAAACTGCATGCTTTGTTGGCCTAGAGTCAGATGGGATGGTGGGCAGGCAGCAGTTGCGATTCGGGGCTGGGTTAATTGTAGTCAAGAAAAGCCCCCTCTCACATGTTGATTTTGGTCACAGATTATTTGGGCGTCACAGGATTGGGCAATGGTGGTTTTTAAACTTTGAATGTTTCATGCGTGTTTGGGGAGTTTGTGGAATAGGAGCAGGAGCTTAAACAAAAGTTAATGGTTTATTAATATCTATATTTAAGAACTCATTAATGGTATTAGTATCTAAGTATCTTAGTATCTTAGTATATAATTAACTATATCAAAAGTTGCTTATGAACAAGTGAATCTCTAGGTTACTAACAAATGTGTCATTATTATAAAGTGTGATCGGAAAATGACTGTTTTTCAGTTCACAGAATCATACTGCCCAATATAACCATATAGTTATTAAAATAAACAATTGAAGTCTTCCAGTTGCATTTGCTCTACTTGAAAAAAAATACATTGTTGAAGAATACATTTTCCTCATGAGGAATACAAGCATTTATCCAAGCCCTTTCTTTCAGTACTTCTATCTTCCCCATCTATTGGCATCACAGCATTTACAGTAGCCTGGGGTAGTAGTAGAACAATGTACTTGACAGGCACCTAATCAGTCAAAACCCTGAAAAGCCCAAGAGGTATTTGACACACGTCTAATAGTGTCCAAATTGGCACTGGGATAGATACAGTGAGACAGAGCACAGTTGATCATAAGGAGGGAGAGAAAGAGAGACATAAGGCCATCTACCCTTCCTCTCAGCCTTCCACCCACCCACACTCTAGAGATGCTTCTCAATTGTGACAGGCACGGCGACCTCTAGTTGGCCTTCATTTCAGTATGGTGCCTTCAGCACTCTGTCTGTCTGTCTGTCTGTCTCTCACTTCGTCTCCCTCACACACTCCATCATATTGCACTCCACACTACACTCTGACAGATCTCATCGATAGACGTACACACCAGTACGTATCACACACACTTGCTGAGAGCTATCCATGAAGATGCTATTTTGCCTAATGATGGGAGAAAAAAAAGATACTGTTTCATATTGTGATATTGCCTTTGACGATATATATTAATATTTGTACAATATTGAAATACAAATTTGTGCTTGTTTGCTGAATCCCCACTAAAACTCAAGCTCGTTTTCCCTTCAAAATTCTTCTCTATTGTGCCTTTTCTTCAAAATTGAATCAAATGGTTTTCAGGCCATTTACATTTATTCAACTATTTTTCCATTTACGTATCACTGAAGCAAAGATAAGGTGAGCAATAAGTTAAAAACATTTAATCAATAAAATCACAATTGAATCGCAACACACTCAGCACCAAAGCATCACGGTAACATTGTGACATGAGGTTCCTCACAATTCCCAGCCGTGGCCCTGAGTGAAGCGTGGTTCAACCATGCGATGTATGCCAACTATGGAGAGGAAGGGGAGCACACTTGCATAGCTATGAAAACTACGGCACATGGACACGTCCTGTCATATGAGGCTTGATGAATGTCTCTGCTCCATCAACTGACCCAGCCAGATGTGTTTCACTCTATTCTAAATCCATCCACAATTTTCAGTTAAATCATTTGACAGGAAGTGTTTAGTTGTTGTGTCTTAATGATTGGTTTCTTGTTCCTCTAAGGTCTCTGCTTGTGTTTCCTATTTTTCTGACGTGTGAGAAGCAGACAGTCAATCAGTCCATGAGTGCAGTCAGTCGATACAGCAGCTCACCGCTATATCGACTTCTAAAAATAGCACACCCGATTCTATTAATAGACAGCACATCCAAGGTCCTGTCAGGAAGGAGACTATCAGCATTATGTTGAAGGCTGTAGTGATACTGAGGGTTGGAAACAATCGCTTCTATAATTACTGGCTAATGAAGTTAAGCAAAAAACACAATTATTAATATATATAATAAACTAAATTGGATGCAAATAAATATTGGGAAATTGTTACACTAATATTAATCCACAGAGAATTACATTGTGCATCCTCCCCTTGCAAGTGTAATGGAACTTTATGTTTTATTAGATTGAGGAAGAAATTAGGAGGGATCTTAGTCGAGTGCTTCATACCGAATCTTTCCAGATCCTGGATGTCCTTTGGTCTGTAACTGATGGACTGCCATGCCATCATCAATTCAATACACTGGTTGACATTAAGAGACTGACTTTACATTTTCTTTTACTTTTAATTAATTTAGTAGATTCTCTTGTCAAGAGCAACTTACAGTAGTGAGTGCATGCATTTTCATATCTTTTGGTCCCTTTTCTCACTGCCCTCCCCCCAAAAGGAGCCAAACCCACAACCCTGGGGTTGCAAACGGATTTACTTTACGAAGTTACACGAGGCCAGATGGCAATTATTTTTTAGTGGATTATGATATTTACTTGGGGTCATTGAATTCTTGGAAGATCCACTTGTGGCCAAGTTCTTTCCTCCTGGCAGAAGCAACAAGGTTTTTGGGTGAACTCATGATGCTGTTGACCTTAATGTGCCCTAGGGTGAGTGGAAGCGAAACATCCCCCAACATCAAAGCCTCACCACCATTCAGTCCATTTGGAAGGTATTCAGACCCCTTCACTTTCTCTAAATGTTGCTGTGTTATAGATGTAATAATTCATTACATTGATTTTAGAAATGTATTAACCAATTTATTTAAAAACCCCAGAAATACCTCATGTACATAAATATTAGGACCCTTTATTTAGTTTTTTTTTTAGGAGCGTCTATGGAAAAGATCAATCATATACTCATTCAAGACACTACAACATTGCCTTGGCTTTGTGCTTTGGTTCGTTGTCATGCTGAAGCATCTAATCTTCACCCAAGTCTGGGGTCCTGTGTGCTGTGGATAAGGATTTCAAGGATCTCTCTGTATTTTGCTCAGTTCATCCTTCCCTCTAACCTGATCAGTCTCCAAGTCCCTGCCCCTGCGAAGAATCCCCACAGCATGATGCTCTCACCACCATGCTTCACCGTAGGGATGGTATTAGCCATGTGAGCAATTCAGTACCTTGTTTTCGCCAGACGTAGTACTTAGCATTCAGCATTTGATTTTGGTCTTATCAGATCAGATAATACTATTCCTCATGCTCTCAGAGTCCTTCAGCCTGTATGACATGTGCCTTTTATTCAGGAGGGGCTTCCTTCTAGCCACACTACCATAAAGGCCTGATTCATGGAGTGCTGCAGTGAAGGTTGTCCTTCTGGCAGGTTCTCCCATCTCTGCAGAGAACCTCTGAAGCTCTGGTAGAGTGGCCATTGAGATCGTACTCACCTCCCTGACCAATTCCCTGTTCAAATTGGAGTGTCCTGGCAAAGGCTCTGAATACTTGCCTACATGAGATATTTCCATTTTTTATGGTAATAAATTAGCAGAAATGTCTCAAACGTGTTTTTGCTTTGTCATTATGGGGTATTGTGTGTAGTTTGATTACAAAAAAATGAAATCAATTAGAAATTAAGTCTATAGCACAACACAATCTAGAGAAAATGAAGGGGTCTGAATACTTTCCAAAGGCTCTGTATATTTTTTGTACTATTTGCCTGATTTATGAAATACAACAACCACCAGCCTTTTTTAATTGTTTTAGTCCTTTGCCTTTGCCCATGGTGATACGACTAATTGATTTTAGATGCATGTTAATTTTACATCCCAGTAAAAAAAAGCATGAAAAGCCACAATGGAGTTCCTTAAGTTGAAATAATTTCATAATGTTAATAGAGATAAGATTTTATTTATTTATACAAATTAGTGGTAACAATCAATTGGACAAATACCTTTAACAGATTTAATACTTTTTTCCTTTGTTTTTGTTCTTCTTAATTTAGGTGCCAGCGATTATGGATGTAACTGTAGAATCAATACCAACACATAAATGGATGAAAATAACAATATCAATAACAATATCAATGCCCCCCCCAAAAAGATAGCGTAGCAACTATTCCATTGACCAGCATTAAGTGGAATTATTTTCTTTTTACAATAGTAACTACACAGAAATTAAAATAGACATACAGCCTAATTTACGTTTTTGTGCCACAGTCATTCCTGCCATGGTATTATCATTTGTTATGTTCATGTGACTACATGAATATGTACAGTAATTGTGCTTCCTCTCTCTCCTCTCTTTTTCTCTCGCCTACATCGTGGAGCTTTACAGCTCCTTCTTGTGCCTCCAACTCCCACTCATCTCATTCGTCATCCAGCAGGAGAAACACACCCACCCACCTGGACACCAAGGTTGCCCTCATTTGCAAATCTCCTCTGCACCACAAGCGCGGTAAATCGCTAGCGGTGGTACATAGAGTGAAACATCTTAGGCAACCGATCACTTCCCGTCTCACCCCAGCTGTTGTTTCTCTGTCTGACTCAGAGCACGTGTAGGCGGAAACATGTAGGCTGTACCATTGTATAACACACTGTGAAGAGCTTTCCTGTTATGTTATCCCAAACGGCACAAGCTAGCTGGCAAAGTTGTCTGTACTGTACTTGTTTTGGTAACAGCGCAGCAGCTAGCTTTTACACAGAAGTAATCCAGCTTGGTTTAGGGCATTAGTAGAGTGCAATACTTCACTTATCTTAGTGCAGGTTGTAGGTATAGGGTTAAGTAGGATCCACGTCTAAGTTACACTACCTGGCTCTGTGCAGTTCTTCTCCAATGTGTCGTTGTCCCCATCCAGGGCCATTAGCCTGCGTCCCAGACGATCTGATGAGTCGACCAGGCCATGCTCCAGGACCAGACCATGTCCTAGAACAGGAAAGAGACGGCCAGTGAACATACAGAAACATTAAACCAGACCATGTCCTAGAACAGGAAAGAGACGGCCAGTGAACATACAGAAACATTAAACCAGACCATGTCCTAGAACAGGAAAGAGACGGCCAGTGAACATACAGAAACATTAAACCAGACCATGTCCTAGAA
>JACXGI010019161.1:0-12382 GCA_016801175.1 Esox masquinongy
TAACACCAAATTTAACACACCTGCTCCCCATTCACACCTGAGACCTTGTAACACTAACGAGTCACATGACACCGGGGAGGGAAAATGGCTAATTGGGCCCGATTTGGACATTTTCACTTAGGGGTGTACTCACTTTTGTTGCCAGTGGTTTAGACATTAATGGCTGTGTGTTGTGTTATATACTTCACTTGCACATACATATACAGTATCTCACAAAAGTGAGTACACCCCTCACATTTTTGTAAATATTTAAGTACATAATTTCATGTGACAACACTGAAGAAATGACACTTTGCTACAATGTAAAGTAGTGAGTGTACAGCTTGTATAACAGTGTAAATTTGCTGTCCCCTCAAAATAATTCAACACACAGCCATTAATGTCTAAACCGATGGCAACAAAAGTGAGTACACCCCTAAGTGAAAAAGTCCAAATTGGGCCCAAAGTGTCAATATTTTGTGTGGCCACCATCATTGTCCAGCACTGCCTTAACCCTCTTGGGCATGGAGTTCACCAGAGCTTCACAGGTTGCCACTGGAGTCCTCTTCCACTCCTCCATGACGACATCACAGAGATGGTGGATGTTAGAGACCTTGTGCTCCACCTTCCGTTTGAGGATACCCCACAGATGCTCAATAGGGTTTAGGTCTGGAGACATGCTTGGCCAATCCATCACCTTTACCCTCAGCTTCTTTAGCAAGGCAGTGGTCGTCTTGGAGGTGTGTTTGAGGTCGTTATCATGTTGGAATACTGACCTGCGGCTCAGTTTCTGAAGGGAGGGCAGCATCAAACTAACATAACCTTTGGACATCGTAAAAAATAACTTACTTTTGTCTTTTTCTGGACCTCCATGCCCCGACATACTGTGAATTTTGTCGTGTGGACTGTGTTGCAGGATTCAGTTGGGGCTGGGAGCTGCTGCTGCTGTAGCAGCAGCTAAAAAATCCAACGTAAGCTGCTAAAAATCCAACGTAAGCTGGTATCAATAGCTGTGTAAAATTAACTGGCCTTCTGCCATAGCAAAAACGATGGTAATGTTACTGTACAGGGTCAGGTGTACATTGCAAAACTTATAAATGTTATACACACCTTAACTTCCCTAATTTTGGCATGGATGTTACAGTTACAGTCTGGAATGTAATGTATATGGTGATACTCCTGAATATTAATTTAGGTCCCCTGTAGGTATTAATGTTGCCAGTAAAACCTTTTTCTTTCACATTTGGCCTCTTCAAAGATCAACCAGTTGTTTTGTCATAACTGGGCCTCATAAAAAATAAAGCGATAACCGAGAATCATACATTTGCATCAGCACACCCCTTCTTTGGCAGGCTTGTGGAGCAGCAACCATTGATAATGCCAGGAAAAATGGAAGGGTCACTATTACTACAAGAAGGGCTGGGCAATATATCAATACTAGAAAATGCATTTCCTGCAGAAAATGCTTGTGAATGCTGAATAGCTAAATTGCTAAAGCTAAACTGGATTAATGGTTTAAATGTGTAAGAAGAAGGTGAAGTAATAAGAGTAGTTGGAAAAGTGGGAATGGTTTAAATTAGTATCAATTTAATTGAAAAGTTAAATAACACCAATAATGTATGAATTGAAAGTGGAGTATTTGAAGGTTGTCTGAAAAGCATTCACTACACTTAATTGCTGGCTTCAATGTGTAAGAAGAAGTTGAAGTTGAAGGAAAATGTCGAAAATTGGAAATGGTTTAAATGTCTTAAAGTTGAATAATACCAACATTGTATGAACGTATTTGTAAAAGCTGACTAAATTGCCGCCTGTAATTTGGATGAATATTCAATATTTTCAAAAACTACTAAAATAATTTACAAGTTATATAAAACTTTTAATTAATGAAAGATTTTGAACATTTTAAGGTTTGAATGCAGTATGAATCTGTAAATAAGACTTGAATATGCATGGACAGCAGCTGAAGCAGTATGAACTGCTGAAAAAGAGGGAAAGGGATAGAAACACACAAATACACACAATATATTGTATATATAATTAATATAAATCAATTGTAAAAAGTTATTGTTCATAATACTTTCTATAATTGTAATTTTCCTGTCTGGGGAAAAGTGCTTTGTCATGCTATAGGATAAGAGCAGCTGGTCCTACAGCTGTAATTAAGCCTTGCCCTAGCTTTGATGTTTAATCAACACACCTGATTATTGATAAACATTGTGATACACTGAGGTTCACTGTAGGAGCCCTGTAAAGCCTCCCTTCAAAAAAGCCAAAACAATACATGGTATCAATATAATGACCGCACCGTGAGTGACACAAGACATTTCCGAACGTATTAGTATATAATTTGTGTGGATAAAATGAAAAAATAAGGGCACATCAGCAATTCGAATAACTGGTTCTCGGCACATTTTTCTGGAACAGGCGAGGATGTTTAAACGGTTGTGGATGGAGGAATGCTTGGACCAGTTGTCATTTGGAAGCTCACTGTGCCAAATGTATAAGTCCTATTGTTTAAATGAGCACATTGGCTGAAAGTAGACAAGCATATCTACGTTTTGATTTATAAATTGTTTATGACAAGTAACAATTGTGGGCATGACAGCAATTTATAGATAATGTTTTAATAGGATATTCTCTCTCCTCTGCCCTCTTGCTCTGACATCACACACACTGATCAGCCTAATAAACACAGAAAAACACTAAAGAAACACTTAACTTAAACACTGATTTCACAAAAACTGGAAACAGGTATCAACCAGCAAAGACAATTTCAATTAGCAGAAAGATTTTTGAATAGTTTAAAGTTTGAATTGCGTCTGTAGGTGAAAGTATGTAGAAGAATTTCGAAATGGTAGACACCTGAAGAGGATTTGAAGATTCCTCCATTGACATTAATGTAAAAAAAAAAAGAAGTGTAATATTTTAAAAAGTATAAATTAGGGCTGAATGATTTTGGGAAAATATCTAATTGCGATTTTTCTGACAGAAATTGCGATTTCGATTTGAAATAGATTAATCGTTCAGCCCTAGTATAAATGGTAGAAAAAAGTAGAATACAAGCACACATGTCTTTTGAGAGCTGAACATTTGGATATTTGAACGTTTTTTGTAGTTGAAAGTATGCACAAGCAGTAAGCGACCAAAAATCATTCGGAAGAATCGGATAACAATACTGTGAATGCTGCTGAATCAGCATTCACACAATTATTATCTATCAATATGAGACTAGATATTGATATTATTTATCTTTTGAATGTCATAGTTTTTTTTAAGACCACAGTTCAAACCGTAAAACTGTAAATTAACACTCAATTGTTAATGGTGTACAATTAACTGCTTAAAATTATCGTTTCCTTAAAAATGTGTCGATGCAGACAGCACAAAACCCAGTCAGGTGGACAAAGGTTGTATTCATGATTGGTGCAAATTTGCCTCACTTCAAAACTGGAAGCAGCAGTCTGTGTAAAGGCATCTTCTGTGTTGGGGCCAAAAATCACCCAAGAACTGATTGAAATTTAAACTAAGAGGACATTGTTATGTGCTAGGCATTTAGTGAAATTGTGGAGATGGTGCAAATTACATAGTCTGTCTCACTCTTAATACAAAAAATAAATATTAAAAGTTTACAAAAGTAAAAAGAATGTTGTGCTTGCTTCTGCTTTGACAAGAAGTGGCAGCTAGTATTACTCATGTAATGGTTCTCACTTCCGTTTGGGGCAAAAATGTGTCTATAAGTGTCCAACTGTATGTCCAGTAGGAAGGTGGGTAGTTAGTCATTAGATATCAAGATTCACATATTTGGATTTAGTATTAATTTGCTTTTTAAATTTTGATATTGCAGAAACACGTCTGATGACAGTAATGTTTAAGGTCTCAGATTGTCAATCTATCCCGTGTCTTATGTGGTTGCAAGATGTTGAGTACATGCACTAATGTATTCTTTTACTTTATTTTATTTTTTTCAGCTATTCGAGAAGACAGATATTTTATTGCAGGGAGGGCTGTGGCAGTGTGTCTGGTTCATGGTGGACCTCCACCAAATTTCCTGTCAAAAACATTGTTTGACAGCATAGTGGCAGGGCCAGATGGGTGCAAACCGGTTTTGCAGGACATAGCCGATATTGAGCTGCATGAACAATTGAAAAGGGTTAGTTTGACTTTAATGTCTTCAATTTTTGTTTAAATCATTTTATTATAACCTCCTCTAAAGAGGTAATGTTTGGAGCTTGGTTTGTCTGCTTGCTTTTTTGTTTGTCTGTCAGAAGGATTACAGAAAACTACTGTCCTGATTTTCCTGAAACTTGGTGGAAGGGTGTAGCTTGGGCCAAGGATGAAACATTACATTTTGAAGCATATTTGAATCACGAGGATAATACACAAATTATTTTTCACTTTTGTTAACAGCAAGACAGGGCATTTGTGCTGCATTCATGTGGTGTTGGAATACTTCAAAAAAATTCACCCTACATTAACATTGTGAGATAGGGCATGCCTTGGCAGAGGTCTGCACTCTCCAAGTGCCCTTCATTTATCTTGTGTGATAGTAAATTCAAGAACATTTAGATTATTAATCAATTCCCTTCATTATTTTGCTGTCTCAGTCATGCATCATGATATAATTACCTCAATAGTCTATGGATGCATTTTCATGATTTAGTATTATTTAAATTAAATGTTTACAACCAGTCTGTGAAATTGTCAGTGTTTTTCTATTGTAGCTGACGGCATTACTAGCAGTTATTTAGAAATAGTTGTGTTTTGGTACAGCCACAGAAGTGCAGATAGTCACAAAGACCTTATTCACTTAATGCTTTTGTAATGCCTTGACAGATTTAAATTGTCTCTGCATAGTGGTTAGACAACTAGTCTGGCTCACTGGATGTACAGTACGGTGCAGGTATAAAGTATGCCATCCAGCGGCAGTGCATCTCTCACATGGCACTCTCCTCCCCTTCCGCTCTCTCCGCTATCTATTTTGCAAACGCACTGGGATGATTTTGATTGGTTTAAAGAAATAGAAACAAGACAGATTTATATATAGAATAAATAACTCCTGCAGCCATACGATTCTCCAGGGCTGTGGAGATACTATAGTTATGACAATGCAAAGCAATTACATGACTCACACAGCAGGTTTTTGAGTTAATCCCCGGCACTGACATAAACACCAATTTGTTCTATATGGAGTGAAAGAGAGATACCATTGGGTGAGAGGGATAGTGAAAATTTGCAATTAAAGTTCTCAGCATTTTTATACTTGCAACCACTTAATTAACTCCTATAACTACATCTTTCAGGTTTCAGAGGCAGAATCTCTGGAAGAGCACCTTGCTAATGCTGGATGTCTGAGGCAACTGAAAAGCATTGCTGACATAGAGCGGCTTGTGGAGGATGTTCTTATGTCTCAGGTTGTCAACAAAGTCCGTGCACCATTTGAAAGGTTTGTTGTAATTTAGAATATTATCGAAATTTAATTTCAACTCAAATGACAATGTCACTGCCAATGTCTGCTTGACTTGGATGTGTACTCTAACAGTTTAATTTTGCTCTGTGATTGCTCATTAGTGTTTTTTTTTTCCAACAGGACTTGTTTTATATATATACAGTATCTCACAAAAGTGAGTACACCCCTCACATTTATGCAAATATTTGATTATATCTTTTCATGTGACAACACTGTGGAAATGACACTTTGCTATAATGTAAAGTAGTGAGTGTACAGCTTGTATAACAGTGTAAATTTGCTGTCCCCTCGAAATAACTCATCACACAGCCATTAATGTCTAAACCGCTGGCAACAAAAGTGAGTACACCCCTAAGTGAAAATGTCCAAATTGGTCCCAATTAGTCATTTTCCCTCCCCGGTGTCATGTGACTCGTTAGTGTTACAAGGTCTCAGGTGTGAATGGGGAGCAGGTGTGTTAAATTTGGTGTTATCGCTCTCACACTCCCTCATACTGGTCACTGGAAGTTCAACATGGCACCTCATGGCAAAGAACTCTCTGAGGATCTGAAAAAAATAATTGTTGCTCTACATAAAGATGGCCTAGGTTATAAGAAAATTGCCAAGACCCTGAAACTGAGCTGCAGCACGGTGGCCAAGACCATACAGCGGTTTAACAGGACAGGTTCCACTCAGAACATGCCTCGCCATGGTCGACCAAAGCAGTTGAGTGCACATGCTCAGCGTCATATCCAGAGGTTGTCTTTGGGAAATAGACGTATGAGTGCTACCAGCATTGCTGCAGAGGTTGAAGGGGTGGGGGGTCAGCCTGTCAGTGCTCAGACCATACGCCACACACTGCATCAAATTGCCCTGCATGGCTGTCGTCCCAGAAGGAAGCCTCCTCTAAAGATGATGCACAAGAAAGCCCGCAAACAGTTTGCTGAAGACAAGGAGACTAAGGACATGGATTACTGGAACCATGTCCTGTGGTCTGATGAGACCAGGATAAACTTATTTGGTTTAGAAGCGTGCGTGGCGGCAACCAGGTGAGGAGTACAAAGACAAGTGTGTCTTGCCTACAGTCAAGCATGGTGGTGGGAATGTCATGATCTGGGGCTGCATGAGTGCTGCCGGCACTGGGGAGCTACAGTCCTTGAGGGAACCATGAATGCCAACATGTACTGTGACATACTGAAGCAGAGCATGATCCCCTCCTTTCGGAGACTGGGCCGCAGGCCAGTATTCCAACATGATAACGACCCCAAACACACCTCCAAGACGACCACTACCTTGTTAAAGAAGCTGAGGGTATAGGTGATGGACTGGCCAAGCATGTCTCCAGACCTAAACCCTATTGAGCATCTGTGGGGTATCCTCAAACGGAAGGTGGTGGAGCGCAAGGTCTCTAACATCCACCAGCTCCGTGATGTCATCATGGAGGAGTGGAAGAGGACTCCAATGGCAACCTGTGAAGCTCTGGTGAACTCCATGCCCAAGAGGGTTAAGGCAGTGCTGGAAAATAATGGTGGCCACACAAAATATTGCCACTTTGGGCCCAATTTGGACATTTTCACTTAGGGGTGTACTCACTTTTGTTGCCAGCGGTTTAGACATTAATGGCTGTGTATTGAGTTATTTTGAGGGGACAGCAAATTTACACTGTTATACAAGCTGTACACTCACTACTTTACATTGTAGCAAAGTGTCATTTCTTCAGTGTTGTCACATGAACACTGAAGAAATGACACTTATATACATATATATATATATATATATATATGTATATATCTCTCACACACACAGTATGTTATTTTTTGGTGGGTTTAGGCTTTTTGAGATTTTGTATTGTCCTTCATCACATGCCTTTATCCCTTGTTTTGTTAAGTCTAACCTTTTATGGGGAATCACTTAACACCATCACTGTGGTGGTAGCGTTTCATGATATTTCTTTTAATAATTACAGGATTACATTTATTTGTTTAAGAATTCAATTCAAATTTCTTCAATTTACACTCTCACCATTTCACATTGTTGTTTATTTGGGTTTGTTGGAGATAAAACATGTAATATTTAGAAAGACGTGTTATAGCAATAACTATATTGTCTCTATAGATTAATCTCAGTCATCCAGACAGAAAAATGTCCAAACCCAGTCTAAAGACAATCCTTGTTCTTAACCTAGTGTAGAAAACCTTTTGCAATACATGGCGATCATCCCAAAGAGGAGCTTTTTGGCTCCTAATGTGACTCTGCGCCCCCTTTTGCCTTGACAGTGCTGAGGGGTTGTATCGCACATATGTCAGACAAGAGATGACTCATCATTAGCAGCTTGCAATTTGACACACTGCAATAACATCACTACCACTGCATATATCCAACATGGCCCTCAAAACAGTCTAGGAAGTTGGAATACTACATCGTGACAGTGTAAATGCTTGTTTTTTCCCACATGACCTCCAAACTGAAAAGCCAGATCAACCACAGAATGTTTTCACACAATAGAAATAGGTTCTTTAAATTGTTTTTAAACTTTTTTTGGACAGGATTATAGCATCATGCATTTTTGGAACACTTATTTATTGAAGCAAAATTTGGTTTCTCAGGTTTCAAGAAGGACTGAAAACTCTAGGGGTTCTTGAGAAGATACAGCAGTATCCAGAATCCTTTCGCCCTGTACTCTGTTATCAACCAGCTCAACCTACAGCAGACAGGTTGAATGAGTTGTTTGATATTCGCTGGTCAGTGGCAGGAAGCAACAAGAGCGCACATGAGAACCAGATGGTTGCTTTTTGGAGGGATTACTTACAGGATGCTGAAGGTAAACATGGAAGAAATGTATTCACTAGCCAAATGTAAGATAACAAAGGGGTACACACATTATTCTTAGTGTTAGTGAAAAATACTCATCAATTTAGTAACAACCAGTAGGTATCATTTGTCATGTTTTGTATGAATATGTAAAGAACATTTCCATGATTGAAATCAATTCTTGAGTTTGTGTCATCAATGGTTTCTCAAGTCTTTAATATTGATATTGTGCCTAATTGAACAATAAGCTATTTTCTTTTAATCAATCTTATTTCTATGCCTCTAGAGGAAGGACAAAAAAAGCTGGGAGACATCTTAGCATTTGCCACAGGCTCATATGATGTGCCCTCAGTTGGATTCTCTCCTTGTCCCTCCATCGAGTTTCTACATGACAGTGACACAGGTGGGAGGTTCCCAATAGCTAATACCTGCATCAATAGCTTCCAACTCCCCATCTACAACATCTACAGTGGTTTTAAGACTAACATGGACTTCGCTATTAGAAACCCCAAGGGTTTGGCATGGAATAGCTGGAATTAACTGAACATTTTGATTGTAGGCTACTTGATATGGACTTTCACAGAACAGACACTATCAAAGCATACTCTTGCCATTACACTTATTTGGCTATACTGAATATTGTCATTGGGAGATGATTCTTCGTGGTATGAAAAACGTAAAAGGTTAGTATTCATGCATGTTAGTCTGATCAAGACAAACTTGCGGCATCATAAAACATTTACCAAACATCAGTTGTTTTACTGTTAAATTTTAAATGTTTTTTTCACAGCTTGTGGGGCGAGCTACCTAACAATAGAAAGTTAGTAAAAAAGGCTAGTGATCAGGTGTATGTGTTTTTTTTGTGTTTCTTATTCCTCCACAACTGCATGATGGCATTTGACTTGGAAATTATTTGCATTTATATTCCTTTTACCTATTTTTATTACAATTATTTTTTTAGGAAAGCCAATGTATCTAAGGAGATTCCTGTTAAAAACCTGTCATGCAGGCAATACCAAAACAATAGTGCTCCTCAATGTGACACAGCAATTCTAATAGTTCAGTAGTTTATTTTTGGGCTGCTGGCAGGGCCTAAATGGCCTTCTTAAGCATGTCTAACATGCACCAAGCCAGTGGGGCACCAGTGGCTGAGGCCCAGTTCTAATTAAGGTTATATTTTAAAATGCACTTTAGAAGCTGTTTAGATAATCAGCAATGTTTATGTGTTAATGTTCTTTTATCTTTAAAATTGAATATATTTCAAAGAATTTAATTTATACTGTGTTGTGTATACATGTACATGTATATTTCACTCAACTGCAGCACTGTTCATCTTTTGGGGTAATTAGATTTTCTGTTTTGAGGCAGGTGCAAGGGTGCAGTTATGTTTCTACATAAATGGGTTTTATTAGAACTGACAGCTTTCAGTTAGCTCAATGCATTATTTAAACCTGAAGCAATGTTATTAAATATAATCTTTGTGACCATTCTTGTTATTGAGTCAGCCTAAATTCACAAGTTGAAGGAAATAAATGAAAAGCGATAGTCTCTCTAGTCCATATTAATGTCAAAAGATTGGTGATTGCCCGTGAAGCATTTTAGACAGTGAAGGTAGAGCTGGGCGATACGGAAATCAAAGATCACAATATTTTTGACAAAATACATCAAAATACATGGCGATATTGTAATGTTGACTTTTGGTGCTTTCACAAAATAGTTACACAATGAGGATTTTGATAATCACCTATAATGTGGATACAATGACTAAGTGGGTAAAGGCAAATAAATAAAACAGCTGGAACAGTCTGTTAAGTTCATAAAATGACATCACTTTACTGTAATGCAGCCTTTAAAACCACGAAAAGACAACACTCGTGTCATGTGACGATATTGTGATATCTAAAATTTAAGACGATATCTAACCTCATACATTGATGCCAATATGTCAATATATTGCCCAGCCCTAAGTGAAGGTGCCACTTATTGGTGTATTCACGTGTTAATGCACATTTTTCCAGCTCGAATATGATCACAAAACTAATAAGTTTACTCGGAAAGGAATGTTTGATTCCTAGTAATATTTGAGTTTTACTATATCAATAGGTGAATTCTGTGTCTGGGGGCAGTAAGGGATGTGGGGACAGGTATGAATAGCTCATAGTGGAAAAAAGGATCTAAACATGTAATTTTGGGATGCATGATGCCAACATCAATTTAAATGTTTATTAGGCATGGAGCTGGCACTTAAATGGTTTAGGCCAAGGTAACTTAACTATATAAACGTCGATGTATTTGAGTGGCCTAATAATTTCCCCATTAAATCTTGCCAGAAATAAAATGCCATTTGTGACATCGATGTTGAGGACGAAAAAAATCTATTGAGACAGGCTACATAATGTTAGGGGATGGAAACAGGGTTTAGAATTAGCAACAACCCTGCTTGTTTTCAGACAGAGGTGTCTAGTTTCCTAAAACACTTTCTTAAATATACTTCACACATTGGAAACTCAGTGGTTAGCAAACTCATGTTTTTTCCGGTTTGCCGACAGGTCTGTCAGTCATTGTTTTACAAATAGGTTACTTACAGTGGTATTCATTTCCAACTGAAACAATGATTCCATCTTTTGGTTACAAACAAGGTAGACAGCAATTTATTGAGATACATTTTGCTCACCAAGGCAAAATTGGGACCTATGATGTGTTTCAAGACTTTACAGTAATATTAGTCTAGAGCTCAAATTCATTGATGCACTTATATCACATTTGTCCTTATTTTGTATTTTCTACATTTCTTTATTGTATTGAATTTACCTTCTAAAATCTGTATTTGAATATGTTCAATTTTCATTCAAGCTTCTTTAAAAAAGTCACAAATAAAGAACAGTTCTAAGAAAAAGTTAATATTATAAAACTTAAATTAACCCAGTAAACTTAATTTTATGTAGTTCCATATACATGAATGTACTAAAAGTGTTGGAATGTTGTAGCCAAATATTCTTTTTAACTATAACTGTAGATCATTTGTCTTCATCAAAGTGCACTGAACACGCAGTTATTTAAAGCCACAACAGGTGGATTCAGCACCACGGCCAGCTCCTCAGCCTAAGGAATCACAAACAATTCAGTAGGCTGCAGTGGCATCAATGTTATTGTTTGTGATTCCTTAGGCTGAGGAGCTGGCCGTGCTGCTGAATCCACCTGTTGTGGCTTTAAATCACTGCGTGGGAGTTTCCAGTTTCGCTCCCTCAAAACTTGCGACATCTGTGGCATTGTGCTGTGTGATGAAACTGCACATTTTAGAGTAGCCTTTTATTGTGGCCAGCCTAAGGCACACCTGTGCAATAATCATGCTGTCTAATCAGCATCTTGATATGCCACACCTGTGAGGTGGACGGATTATCTCGGCAAAGGAGAAATGCTCACTAACACAGATTTAGACACATTTGTGAACAATATTTGAGAGAAATAGGCCTTTTGTGTACATAGAAAAAGTCTTAGATCTTTGAGTTCAGCTCATGATAAATGGGGGCAAAAACAAGTGTTGCGTTTATATTTTTGTTCAGTGTACACAGCAGTGAAAAAAATTATATATAAATTGAAAGAATATGAATATGTGTAGCTCAACTATATACATGTGAGATGTCAGCTCTTTCTACTGTACTTTTTCACAGGGGAAAACTGACATTTTTCACAGGGATTGTTGGAAAAAAGTAAATCATTAACATTACACTTGAAAACAATTACTACAAATAATAATAAAACAATAACTTCCTTGACTGCATTTTGTAGTAGTCATTATGAAGTAATGGCCTAACAGTGGTATCTACCATAATCCAAATCTCTACACCTGTTCCTGCCTCCTTTCGGGTTACACCATTATAAACCAGTTCTCTTTAATTTGTCCGTAAACTTTGTACAAAATTGACAAGGGCCAAAAATAACTCAATGCCATGATTTCCATCATCTGATAATGGATCAACGAAGTGTTGAATTGCTTCTATGGTTGTGTCATTTACGTTGAAATTATTTTGAGGAACAACCACATTATTATTAGTATGCAATTCTGGCAGAGGTCCATCATCAATTCTGAAATTTTCATCCACTTGAAATATGCTTTGTACAGCTGTGTTAAATCCAGTGTGACTA
>JACXGI010019162.1:0-12401 GCA_016801175.1 Esox masquinongy
TTCCCCTGGACGCATTGGATCATTTTGCAGTTTTTTGCAGTCAACCTAATGTGAACCCAACAGCTGTATTTGTAATTGTGATTTACTTTCTTCAAAGTAAATGTCTGTTTCCATGTGGTGTTTCCACTATCATGTCACTTCCTGTATATGACACATAAATGTTGGTCACATTTGAATGTGTATTTGATGTTGCTTCACAATTAATTTAAAATGGGTGTAAACACAAGAAGTAACTCAGTTTTTAATTCTGATGTTCAGTTCAAAGCAAATTCACAATGGCAATTTAGAAATGACAACTTAGAAATTGTATTTTAAAATTAGAATTTGGAATGAAAAAAATGAAGAACTACAATTCAGAAAAAAAGATTTCAGAATTAGAATTCAGAACTAGAGTTCAGAATTAGAGTTCAGAATTAGAATTCAGAACTGTCCTTATAAAAGCACCAGCAGCAGTGTTATGTATTCCTGTCAGATCGTTGAGACTAGCAGCATATAGGCTCCCTGCTCTTCTCATGGCTTCTGTTAGAACTGTCCCCTTCTCTCTCACATTCCATCACTCTGAATACACACACACACACACACACACACACAGGTTGTGGCATGCTGGCCCGGTTGCAGCCTGTTTCTGTCAGCTTCCTGGCAAGGCGGGCTAGGCACAGAACCCAGGATGGGAGTGTATTGCCATCCTAGCCACTCAGTGGCCGTTGGCTCGGTCCGGTGCTGTAGTGGCAGGAAGGCAGTGGGCATATGGAGCTGCCACAGGCACAGACCCAGTCTCAATGTTTGGGTTGGACAGGGACACACACACACACACACACACACACACACCCATCCCCACACACACCCTCCATCATCTTTAGAAATTGATCTAATCAAGCCAACACACTCACATGCCAGACCAATTTATTCTCTCTTCTTTTCCCTCTATTTCTCTCACTCATTCCATCTCTTTTTGCACTATCCACC
This sequence comes from Esox masquinongy, assembly GCA_016801175.1. NCBI lineage: Eukaryota > Metazoa > Chordata > Actinopteri > Esociformes > Esocidae > Esox > Esox masquinongy. The sequence continues at coordinate 967 of JACXGI010019162.1, forward strand.
TTAATCTCTCTTTACTCAGTCCCATCCCCCCTCTCTTCCTCTCCATCTCCCTCGTTCTCCCTCTCCTTCTGTTTTCCACCACCTTTCACAGCAGAGTATTTATCACTGTGTATCCCTCGGGTCCTTAAGCAGCTCTCTGTAACCCACTGTGTGTGTGCGTGTGTGTGTGTGCATGTGTGTGTGTGCGTGCGTGCGTGCGTGTGTGTAAACAATCGTTGTCTTGTCCACAGTTAATCATCTACAGTAGGAAAGACCCTCAGACACACTGACAGATACACCCGAATGCCAACCTGTAGGAGAGTCAATTTCAGTGTGAGGAATTAGCAGAACAGAACTGGAAGGGATTCTAGCTCACCTCAGTCACCAGCAGTACAGACCATAACTAAACTCAGTGAAGAGGAGGGGAGGTGGGAGAGGAGGGAGAGAAGAGTAGTAAAGGGGAGTGGATGAGAAGGGAGAGGAGGGGCTGGTACGTATATTGTAGAATCTGCTGACGAACAACATTAATTCAATAACCTCCATTATGGGTTCTTGGTGGCTGACTGGCAGAAACCCTAACCACCTACCTTAACTAAACTACTTCACAGAACTAAAGGCTAAAAATCATCTGTTTTAACACCATCTCAAACGCTATAGTCTGTATAATGTTGCATTGAGTCAAAGTTTTATTCCGCCTGACAGCTACAAATATAAAATCAACAGTGTTAATACGGTCATTTAAAGCATATCTCTGTTCCTGGAGTCACCCACAGAGACTGAATTTACTTTGGAGATTGGATTGATTAGGCAATATGACATGACAGCATTTACTGAAAACACTACTGGATATATTGGCTTCTTGTAGCACTTCACCAATGCTCAGAGAACTGTGTAGGGAATTGTAGATAGTTATACACACACGCACACACACACACACACACACACACACACGCACACAGAGAGAGAGAAAGAGTTTGTACTTCTAGGATCTATCGACACCAGTCGGGAAAGGATGCCATTTCATCAACGGAGCGATAAACCAACAGTGAGAAGATCTCCCAGCTCAAATTAAAAAATCAACCACAAGGCAATATTGACAGACAAGACAAGACAATAAAAATCCCTCAAAAAACAAGCTTAGTCAAATGAATTTCCTTAAGCGGAACGAAGAGCAATACAATCATTGTATTTTACGAAGGAAGAAACACAAGTAGTTTATAGGAAGTGAGATCGTTTTATTTTACTGCAATTTTAATGTTCTAATAACAGAGGGTGGCCTTTCTAAAGTAGTAACCTGTAACATGATGTAGATGTCAGCAGAGATCCGGCTTGGCACTTAAACACCAGAAAAGCCAAGTGAGTCATTTTAAATTTCAAATGTAAATATCGAAGTCAGTTCCAAAATTTCATAACCCTACGTTACTACACATTTTATACTAGAACTAGAATCTGGTTTGTAAACAGTTTTAAGAGGACAATTGTTTTCCCGGGGCACTAAAAACAATTTAAAAAAAAATCCTTTTACATTGTCACAACTGACATGAATTAAATTAAAATTAACGAGGCTTACAAAAAATGACGTTTCCCCTGCATTTTATATAAACAGTGTAGAATAGGGTTTTCCTGAAGATAGGAAAATGCTATGGTGAAATACCCTTAAAAAAATTCTCACTGCACTTTAACACAATACTTAATGTAGTATTTCAACTCCAAAGCGCTGAAATACAGAGCCAAAAAACATGAGATTGTGCAAATTCTTTTGGAGTTCATTGTATCTCAAGAAAGGCTGGTGTGAGGAGGACTGTGACCTCACCTTTGTCCTAATATTTTCCATCACCTAACCCATCACTGTTCCCATCACATTGCTACTATGGCTGATGTGAGTTTACCCTGTCTTTACTATAATAAGCATGTAAATGTTGCCCTATCTATCTAAGCCAACATCCAGAAGTTTACGGGGTTAACTAATATGATTCAATTACACATCGTATGCTAACCCCTGACAGTTCCGCGTGCGCACACACACACACACACACACACACACAAACACAAGGTTGAGAGCAGCAGGCCTATAAAACAGCTTTTAATTGGCACCAACAAACACACACACACCAGCGGGGTTGGAAGAGTGTTTATTTAACATACTGCTGCTGTATTAATAGAGAAATGAGAGCGCTAACTGGCAAAGCGTGTGTGCAGGGGAGTAGTGAGCTTCAAGTTTGGCTATCAACAAGCTATCACCGTTTCCTTTCATCATTTGACGTTTGTCTAGGGTGAAAAAATTATTAAAAAAAAGCAAATGTCTATGTGTGAAGTAATGATAAATGTGGTTTCACGATTCAAAAACACATCCTTGGACCTGACCAGTTCTGATGATCTGATACGGGTCGTCAGCATGGCTGAATGTGGACCAGATCATGCCAGCGGCTCATCCAAACCATGCAGGTGACTCAGGTGTGTTAAATGAAGCCAGGTGTGAGATGGCCACCGCAGTGACAGTTGATGAGAGGCCCTCTCCCATTGGCCAGGAGCCACACAGGAACCTATCACCGCAGTGACAGTTGATGAGAGGCCCTCTCCCATTGGCCAGGAGCCACACAGGAACCTATCACCGCAGTGACAGTTGATGAGAGGCCCTCTCCCATTGGCCAGGAGCCACATAGAAACCTATCACAGATACCTGGACCTGCTGCCAATCCCCCCACCAGAACAGAGCCGGGGCCCGGCCATGCCAGCACCGTGTGTCTTTCATCCACCTCTCAGCCCCACCTCTCTTTCATCCACCTCTCAGCCCCACCTCTCTTTCATCCACCTCTCAGTCCTCCCCTCCCTTCATCCCCCCACGCCTCTCTTCCTCTCAGCTTGGCTCATCACCAGGGACAGCTGGGGAGGTGGGTCTAGCCGTTCTTGCCAGTTTAGCCTGGCACCTAAACACGCATGCACACCTGCAGCACAGACACACACACACACACATCTTTGATTCTCTACCAACAGCCCTAACAGGCAGGACCTCCATGCCAGACTATGGGCCCTGGGTACTCGGTCTCCCCCACTTCAGGGACCTGATCCTGGCCAACACGAGGTGGAGGGACCCTGGACCTGGAGCCATGGTAGGCCAAGACGGAAGATCTTATTAAGATAGAGGTCAGAGAGGAAGGAAATGATGGAAGAGAGAGAGAAATGAGAGGGAGAAAAGAGAGAGATAAAAGTGAGAGAGGTTTTTCTTCAGGTTGTTTTGTTGAAATCTTCTCATGATACCGAAGGAGATTCAACAGGTTGTTTAAGGGCTGATGAAACCATATACATTTTTATTATGATTAAAAAAACTATGATATCCATGATAAACGCTGGCAATAAATTTCCAATAAAGTCATGTTTTCGTGTAGTTTTCATTCATTTCATCCATCAACTTCATGTAGCTTGCCATAAAGAACAATTAAAAAATGCAACCAGATATTGAAAGCACCACCCATAATGGAGAACGAGAAGCCAAGGATGGAAAAAAGTCTTAAAGGTGAAGCACCTCTATGCAAACACAATGTAAACTCAAAGTATTGACACCATAAGACACGCTGCCAACAGGTGGAGAGCAGAGGGCAGTGTTTCAGGTACTGGCTGCCCTTATCCACTGGCAAATCATCATTTTTCTATGGGGTTAAGGTCAGGGAACTGGAATGGACATGGCAAAACCTTGATTCTGTAGTCAGTGAACCATTTCTGCGTTGATTTTGAAGTGTGCTTTGGATCATTGTCCTGCAAGAAGAACCAACAACAGCCCAGTTTAAGCTTCCTGGCAAAGGCAGTCAGGTTTTGATTTAATGTCTGCTGGTACTTGATGGAGCCCATAACACCATATATACAATGTATATAACAAGTTGTCCAGGGCCTTTGGAAGAAAACATTTGCCCCACAACATCGAAGATCCACCACCACCATACCACCCTGTGGGGATGAGTTACTTTTCTGCATGGCTCTCTTTCTGTCTACACCAAACCCACCTCTGGTGATTGTTGCAAAAAGCTATATTTGGGTCTGATCTGACCATAGAACCTGGTCCCACTGAAAGTTCCAGTAACATTTGGAAAACTGTCTGCGCTTGAGTTTGTTGTTTGATGATAGAAAATGCTTTTTTTTATGGCATCCCTCCCAAACAATATGTGGTTATGTAGGTGGCGTCTGATTGTAGTTTTGGATACTTTCTGACCCCAAGACCCAACTAACGTCTTCAATTCTCTAACTGTGATCCTTGGAGATTCATTTGCCACTTGAACCATCCTCCTGACTGTGCATGGGGTCTTCTTCGAGGTCGATTGTTAACATGTCCATTTGGTTTAAACATCTTAATTATTGCCCTGGTAGTGGAAATTGACTTTTTCAACCATTGAGCTATTTTCTTAAAGCCATAAGCTTTATGTGCAGCTCAACATTTTGTTACACACTATTACTGTATTTTCGGAGATGGGTGACTATGAGTATTTGGCCTTTGTGTCACCTCATATTTATACCCCAGAAAGAGGAAGTCATGGCTTACCACTTGTGTTCCCAATTGGTCAGGTGAACTTAAAAACCTAAAATATGAATGGGAATGTACTTCAGTTAGATTTTACTCATTAGTATTTTCTAGGGGTGCCACTTGTTTTAGAGAATTTTTTTTTTTTTTATATATTTCACATTTATTTTTTTTCAATCATTTTGAATCATTTTATTCACATACAGGTTCAATTTTGGGAACATTCTGAATGAAAGCCCAATAGGACAAACGGTGAACATCAAATTGCTGGATATGTTCATTACACGTGTATATCCTGATATATTCATATGAAATTATATGAGAAAAATATTTAGACTGTAACATTTTGTAAAATTTAATTTGCATTTAGGAAAGCAGTGACTACAATGTCACCAGGCCATTACTGAAGTGAAAGCCAACTTCATTGGTATGTTGCTTTTAGTTAGCTTTAGTTGCAACTGTGTCAAAATATATTTAAGGGTTTTAATTCTCTTCAATCGTGTAGGAAAAGACTGTCTTTTGGATTAAGTACTTCCAACATAATGGAATGCTATTTCAGTTAACATTTTCTGGAGACTTGGTTTAGGGCCCTGGGATAACAGAGAGCCTGTTTCTTTTTGAATATGTGTTTAATTTATGGCAGCATTCAAGGTATTACGCAGGATTAAGTCTAGGTCCTTGGTAAGACTGATAACAGATGTATTTACAACCTTGGGTAAGGTCGGGGGAGTAAGGAAAAGCATCCCAAAATCTTTAGGTTGTACAGGAATTTAGGTAAGTGAGTTCGTTTTTGTGACAGTGAATGTAATAAGATGGTGGTCTGATATTCCAGGATTCTGAAGAAAAACAGACAGATTCATAACATCTATTTCAAGGGCCAAAACATAATCCAAGGTGTGAATATGGCAAGTATTCTTTGGTATTCTGGAAATCTCTAAGTGGATATTCCAAATGGAAACCTACTCAGAGTACTATTTAATACTGTGTTTATTGCAGTTATAGGGTTTTATTGCAAAGTAAGGAACTAATGTCTAAATACAGTTTGTGCCATTTTGGGCACAGGGTCCCTTGCTGTCCCTTGCAGCGTAACACTTCCTGTCCCTCACAGAGCAAATCTTCCTGGCCCTCACATCGTAACCCTTCCAGTCCCTAACAGCGTAACACGTTCCGGTCCCTCACAGGGTAACACTTCCGGTCCCTCACAGAGCAACACTTCCTGTCCCTCACAGCCAACCACTTCCTGTCCCTCACAGCATAACAGTTCCGGTTCCTAACAGCCAAAAACTTCCTGTCCCTCACAGTGCAACACTTCCTGTCCCTCACAGCGAAACACAGCCAGTCTCTTACAGCCAAACACTTCCTGTACCTCACAACATAACACTTCCTGTCTCTCACAGTGCAACACTTCCTGTCCCTCACAATGCAACACTTCCTGTCCCTCACAATGCAACACTTCCTGTCCCTCACAATGCAACACTTCCCATCCTTCACAGCCTAACACTTCCAGTTCCTGACAGTGTAACATTTCCTTTCCCTCACAGCGAAACACTTCCTGGCAATCATTCATAAAGTGTCTCTAGTGCCACTGTACATCTACAAACTAAGAGAGGCTCAATCATTCAAACGATAGCTTTTTGCCTGGTCTTAACTCACTTCAGAGTGAAACACACATAGCATAATGCCGACACGATACAGAGAAGCGCGTCGGCACACTTCAAAACCTTTTTATGTTGTCAGATTGGAAATGTGCCACTCTCGTTGGTTTTCTCCCAAATGACAGCCTATTCCCTTTAATGCACACCGCTTTTGACCAAATGCCTAGGGCTGAGTGCACTAAATACCTAACAGGGAGCCATTTGGGACAGAGCCTTCACATCTACTCTATTTTCTCAACAGGCTCTCATAGGAGTCCCTGGGGACAGGGAAAATCCCAGCTTTGTGTTTGTGTGTGTGCGTGTGTGTATATTTCTCGTCTCTCGGCATTTCCTGTTTATTCCAGGGACTAAGCACTACAAAGCCAGCTAACTGTAAAGCAATTAGATTAGCATAAATATGTCCCAATTATATATTCAGATTTAAGTCACTCAGTTTCCCTGTGAATCTGGTGAATAATTCAGAGAATACAAATATTGGCTAAATTAAATCTGCCCAATGAGAAACTAATATTGATTAATTCATGTGAGCACATGGGAGACGGATATACAGTGTAACTCAACACTGGACACAATTGGATATACACTGTACCTCAAACCTGAGAACAATTAGATATACAGTGTATCTCAAAACTGGGAAAAATTGGATATACACTGTACCTCAAAACTGGGAACAATTGGATATACAGTGTACCTCAACACTGGGAACAATTGGATATACAGTGTACCTCAAAAATGGGAACAATTGGATATACAGTGTACCTCAAAACTGGGAACAATTAGATATACAGTGTACCTCAAAACTGGGAACAATTAGATATACAGTGTATCTCAAAACTGGGAACAATTAGATATACAGTGTACCTCAAAACTGGGAACAATTAGATATACAGTGTATCTCAAAACTGGGAACAATTGGATATACAGTGTACCGCAAAACTGGGAACAATTGGATATACAGTGTACCCCAAAACTGGGAACAATTGGATATACACTGTACCTCAAAACTGGGAACAATTGGATATACAGTGTACCTCAAAACTGGGAACAAATGGATATACAGTGTATCTCAAAACTGGGAACAATTGGATATACACTGTACCTCAAAACTGGGAACAATTGGATATACAGTGTACCTCAACACTGGGAACAATTGGATATACAGTGTACCTCAACACTGGGAACAATTGGATATACAGTGTACCTCAACACTGGGAACAACTGGATATACAGTGTACCTCAACACTGGGAACAATTGGATATTATTTTAATTAACTGAAAAAAGTCTGGTAACTAACATCGCAGGTTTTCCAACAATTCAGAGGGAATGTATAGTAAATCTAGGAATCCTCTAACTGTTATTTCTGGACAACCAGGGCATTTGGGGCAAATGAATAAAACGTTGAATTCTATTAATAAACTTAAAAGAAATGGGAAATGAGAGAAGGGTCATAGGCTGGATACAGGGGCTAGTGAATCACCATTTAGGATCAAACAATTACAAAGCAGACGCCCTTTACCTGATATGGCTGTCATGCAACTAGAATACACACACACACACACACACACACACACAGTATATAGAGACACTCTCTTATCCTGACATCAATCAGTCAGTGTCATGGACGAGGTCTGATCAATACTGAATGCAAACCTGCATCCATACACACAAATACACTCTCATCACTGCTGATGAAAAGTCCAAAATACAGTTCTGATCAGTGCAACAGTTTCACCATTAAAAGATCCAACTTTGATCCATGTCTTTTTCCTAACGAAGTACAACATTATTATAAATTATTAATGTCAACTACAATTTTAAACACAAAGCAGAAATTGTTTGTAAACACACACACACACACACACACACACACACACACACACAAATATACAGTCTCCTGACATACTATACTAAGTATGTCTCCTGACATGATTTACTATACTAACATATAGTATAATATATTTATCATATAGTATATCATCTGTACATAAAAAGTGTAAATCTAGGAAGTGCTGAGGAGGAGTTAGGTGAAGCGTAGAAGACAGTGAGATGACCTGGTCAAATCCCTACATCCATAAAGACCTGGTCAAATCCCTACATCCATAAAGACCTGGTCAAATCCCTACGTCCATAAAGACCTGGTCAAATCCCTACGTCCATAAAGACCTGGTCAAATCCCTACATCCATAAAGACCTGGTCAAATCCCTACGTCCATAAAGACCTGGTCAAATCCCTACATCCATAAAGACCTGGCCAAATCTCTACGTCCATAAAGACCTGGTCAAATCCCTACGTCCACACACAGCTATGAACAGTTATACATATCTTTGTCTTATGTACTATTCACTCTGTCATTTTTCACAGTATCTACAACATCTTTCTTTTAGATTCCCACGCAGACCGACAGAAAGACATGCAGACAGACAGACAAGCAGACAGACAGACAGACCTACAGACAGACAGACATACAGACAGACAGGCAAACAGACAGACAGACCTACAGACAAGCAGACCAATAGATAGACAGACAGAGATAGACTGGTCTACAGACAAGCAGACTGATAGACAGACAGGTCAGCCTAATAATTATTTTCCTCCTTCTGTCTCTTTTTTCATTTTTCCCCCTCATCTTTCACTGCAGCCGAGATTAAAGTAGCTTCCATCTCAGGGTCGTGAGGTGGATCCACTTTCCATCAGTCTCTCCTGTCCTGGCACAGAGCGATACCCAACACATATGCCAGGCCTGAACACAGCAGACTGCACAGACAAATGCACACACACACTCACGCAAACACACACACACACACACACACACTTGGACTGACCTGGACTGGGGAGTGGACTCGGCCAGGTGGACCCTAGTTATCTCTCTTCCATCCGCTCTGTGTGTGTGTGTCTGTGTCTCTGTGTATGTGTGTCTCTGTGTGTGTGTGTGTGTGTGTGTGCTGGTGGGAGTATGTCTGAGGGATTGATTGGGATGTTTGTTCCGTAATGATCATTCACTGACTAGCATGATTTATGTGTAATTACCCAGAACAGCAATTCAGAAACTACATATAAATTATTTATCTTGACAGTCAGCGTAATCAATGAAATATAGGTTGTAGTGTGTGATATGAACATGAGTGGCCATCGAGTGGTGTGAGTGTGTGTCCATGGAGCAGAGGTATGTCCTGTAGATATCCTGTATGGACTTATATTGTCAGCATCACAAAGCACTATCACACAACTAACTTCTATTTTATAACCTTTATTTTTTTCAGTGGGTCCTGCTTAAGCATATAGACACTCACACAGCATTCATACAGACCTCCAAAAGACCTGCTGTGTGTATGTGTGTGTCTGTGTGTATATGGGTGTGTGTGGCTGTCAGTGTATATATGGGTGTGTGTATCTGTGTGTGTGTGTTTTTCCTTGGTGTGTGATGCAGGATAAGAAACAGAGGAAAGGTGATGATGGGTCACCCCCACCTGGGTTCTGGTATACCAGGTCCCAAATCACACTCTATTTTCTTTACTGGGCCCTGGTTTAGACCCGGTGTAGTGGGAAGTACTGCCCTCTGGTCACCAGCACAGCCCTGAGAAGGGGACAGGGGACTATTTTGGACTCACTCCTGGTGTTTGAGAAAACAAAGCAGCTGGGTCAGTGATGTGGACAGCTAATCAATAGTGGACTTACTGCCTCATAACCAAACTAGTTAGGAGCTCTGACTCCACCTCACAGGAGGTGTCATCACTCCACGATCAGAGAAAGATTGGGAAAGGAAGACAAGGTGTCAGGAAAGAAGAAGAGAGGAGCGGGGGGCCTGCTCTAAAAAGCAGGAGTACTCCTCGTCTTCTTCCCTTTCAACACCCTTCCCATCACTGGCTCTTCTGTTGGTCTGAGTTTAGCCAGCGGGAGTCTTAGAGAGGCCAGACAAAATCCTCCTCAGACAATCACACATCCCTGACAAGTTATCCAACCGTTTCCTATCTGCTCTCTACCCAGCATCCATAACCAATGACAACAATCACACCAGACGTCTACCAACTGAAGTCTGCATGATTCGGCCAGCCTGGTGCACTGGGACAGTGGCGATGTGTGTTTCACTGTAATGTCCCGGTGTGGCTGTGGTTTGGCGGCGGTGTGGCTGAGGTGTGGCTGTGGTTTGGCGGCGGTTTGGATGCGTTGGCTTTAAACTACTCAATAAGTGTTGCCATTCAACAGCAACATTAGAGCGAGGCATCTCCAACAGGAACCCGTAGCCGGCAGCCCACTCATCAGGATGTTGCCAAATGACTCGGCACACGCTCACGTGTTTCACAGAAAACAGTATGTGATGTTAAACCAATCCTGTTGGCCCACTATGGCCTCACATGACACAGTACCTGTCAATTAACCTCCATCCGTGTTGGCCTGTCTGTCCTGGTGGTATGTCTCATCACTCATGTGGAGCCAGTTGCTAATGACAACCGTCCTCAGCTGGAGTTTTTAACATTGGACTTTCCCTAAAACCATCCTGAAGCAAAATAGGTTTACCTGGAGGACTTATGTCCTGAGTATAGATTTTTTTGTTTGCAGCAGCGGGAAACCTGAGACAAGCAGATAAGTCTAATATGTACCACAGAGATCACAGGTCAATCCTCACCCAGCACAGAGGAAGACTGGCCACCCCACCGCGTCCAGCAACTGATAGTAAAAATGGTTTCATAACATCAATTAGATTGATCGGTCAATGTTAGGTTCATTTGAACATTCCTGAAATAAATTGTTTGTAACACAGATATTTATTATCACAGGCTGCAAAAAATAAATAAAAATGAATGGCTCCAACTGACGAAAGAGTGTGAACACAAAAGCTGCCATTCCTGTAGTGATATCAGAGATTCTCCAACTCCAGGGACAACAACCGTTTGGTGAAAGATCATCCACCAGTGTTGCCCCTCTGGCTCATGGTCCAACAACTCTTCAAGCCTGCTCTGCATGACACCAGCATAATGTTATTAAACCCATCTAGGTTGCTTCGGCCATTGCCATACACCACTGAACTATGACTAATCTCATACTAATTAAGTCAATTGGGACCAGTTTAAATCAGTTTGGTGGCCATATCAGGAGTGGTCTGAACAGAGGCGACAGCGTGACAGATTAACATAAAAGGCGTCAGATACAGCCGGCTGTAATCCTCATTATCAACACCATGGAGTCACACCACCAGCCACAGTCTGGAGGAAAACCATGGGCCAGCAACTAACTACAGTCTGGAGGAAAACCATGGGCCAGCAACTAACTACAGTCTGGAGGAAAACCATG
>JACXGI010019163.1:0-12411 GCA_016801175.1 Esox masquinongy
CTCTTACTGTCTCTGTTCAACCTGTCTCTCTCTTTGTCCTCCCTATCTGTCACTGTCTCTGTTCAACCTGTCTCTCTCTCTGTCCCCCTATCTGTCACTGTCTCTGTTCAACCTGTCTCTCTCTCTGTCCCCCCTATCTGTCACTGTCTCTGTTCAACCTGTCTCTCTCTCTGTCCCCCTATCTCTTACTGTCTCTGTTCAACCTGTCTCTCTCTTTGTCCTCCCTATCTGTCACTGTCTCCGTTCAACCTGTCACTCTCTCTGTCCCCCTATCTGTCATTGACTCCGGTCAACCTGTCTCTCTCTTTGTCCTCCCTATCTGTCACTGTCTCTGTTCAACCTGTCTTTCTCTCTCTCTGTTTCCACACTGTCTCTCTCCATGAGAAAACACAGCCGTCCAACACGATCTCACACTTCAAGTGCTTCCATTTTTTTAACAAGGCTTCGGAATGTTCCTGCTACCGGCAGCTCTACGCTCCGTCTCCGCAAGCAACCACGTCTGAAATTGGTCCACGTTATGTTCCCTTCCTGTCACCTGACATCGCAAGGTGTTATTGGCTGAACAGCGAACACTGCTGCGGTTGGTCACACCCAGCCAAACACACCGCCTCTACCACAGGGTTTCAGCTCGACCTGACCATCACAGGCCCACAGCCTGTCACTGTGATACTAACACACACACCTGGTTGAACTGACAAAAGATCAGATGAGCCAATCCCTTTTATATGAAGAGGTTTTTCTTTTACAGCCGACATAAGAGAAGAGGCTCTGTCCTTTACAGGAGGGAAAAGCCGGCAAGGTTACCATGCCCTTCTGGTAGGAGGTTGCCTTGAGATGTCAAGCATGTGGGCAAATCATACCAATCATGCCTTCTGTTAGAAAGGATCCCTGGAATGTGTGAATGGATCAGCACCATTGGCCTAGACAATGTTAGATATTTGGCTGAAATGTTAGGACTTCCAGAATCATCTGCATCAGTGCACAGTGAAGGTATCCCTTCATTCTCTCTCTCTCTCCTTATATAGACCAATCTCTCCTTCTCTTAAAAAGGGTTTATTTGGGCCCTGACGGCCATGTTCTAGTTATTTATAGCCAATAAGATGAACCGTTGTCCATAGTTGGCAAGAGAAAAAAGACCATTAACCACCTTATACCAATGTGACATGACAACCACCCTCCCAGCCTGACGAGCCTGAAGCCAGGGCTCAAAGTAAGCCGGTACGGTCCAGTACAGCGGCCCAGCAAAATAAATAGAGGGGGGATGTCACTACCAGAAAAATAGAAGCCTTTAATTAAAACAAAATGCCAAGAAATCATTGGCAATTACACCATTATTTAACATTACCGCATGTCAGCTGCATGAAAAAGTATCAAATGCAATTTAAAAGGAGCAGTATACCGTTCAAATTGCATGTGGTTCAGAAAACCAAACCTTTGCCTGACGGCTTAAACTGAAGTCTTCCGTTGCTCTGTCGAAAGAAACCAATGTCCGAGGGCGCAGTGCAGCATTTGGAGGAAGACGTTTGGGTAGCCAGGCAAGGAGATTTGCGATATAAAGCAGTGGACTCATCATATCAAACCCTAAGCGTGATGAGTTCAGAGCAGTGCTTTAACCATCCCAGCAGCCTCCCTTCCTACTGTTGTCCCACCTGCCTGTTTGCCCCTCTGGTTCCAACTGTCTAAATAACGTTGTATAATAGGCACAATGCAGTGTGCTATTTTGACGCTGACATAATTATTGCGTGAGTGGACGAACGTGTGTTGTGACCAACAGGAGCACATCTGGAAGTGACTGACGATCAGTTGACAACATCATCGCTGTTTGTGTTCATGATAAGCTAATGCAACATGATACAGGTTGTGACAAATCTATATTAGGACCACTGTAATCTATATCTAGTTAAAGAAATGTGTAGTGATGCATACTAGGTCCCATAACGCTAAGAAATGTAATCCACTTTCACGGACTGAAACTAACATTGTCTGAACTACGCAGCCCTTAGCTATTGTTACACTGCAGTAGGAACGATCAATTGGAGCAAAAAATGGAATATGGTGTGTTGCTCAATATATTGGTGAAGCGTGTTGGAGCCTGCCGGCCAGAGATGCAGACGTCATTGAGGCAGCGATGTGGGATGATGCAGAATTCTCCAGTCTACTGTACTACGGATAGACACGCCTGTAATGCATGGAGAGCCGTGGAAGAGAAGGCAGCTCAGAGACTTTGTGGTCTAGATGGGTGAATCTCATCTGTCGGGTCACAACCAACAATCTGGTTCATGGGAAGTTTTGAATGGGACGTGGGGGTCCCAAAAAAAGCAATACTAAATATAAATTGTAAACATCTACTGTCTGGTAGAAAGTGTGTAGATATTATAATATAATATATATAATAAATATTATAATAACATTTTACTAAATTAAATTTGCTTTAAAAAACACAGTATTTTAACTATAAAGCTACATTATTTAGTGTCTCGATTTAACTATTAGATATTGTGGTGAGCTTGTCAACATTCTTTGTTAGCAATATGAACAATATAGAGTTACTGATAATGAAAAATTGGGAATGTTATTCCCTTGTATAACATAATTGCTGCATTTACCGGCAATATAGCATGACAAATTATTTTCCAGATATTATTTAGACAAAGAAATATAAATAGGCCTAACAACGGTTACCGAATGTCATTACAACTTCCACATTCATCATATCGCAGGTGTACTGTTGCAAAAGAAAATCAAGATGCAAATACTAGGTTGGGACTAAGATAACCTAGTTTCATTTGGGTCCCACCACAAAACCAGTTAAGAACCACTGATCTAGCCACTGTTCAGCTGGATGGGAGGGGGAGGCAGGTGGGATCAGTAAACCAACAGGGAACATGAAGAACAACGTAGGCCAGCCAGAGTAATGTTAATATAGGAGCATTCAGCACAGTGGCTCCTTTTCTGTGTTCTCCTTGTGGAGCTGGAACACATCTGTAGAATTCGAGGTGGTGGAGGTGACTGGTTTGGACGGAAATAATGAGAGCAGTGAAGCAGTGGGGCAGACACGGAGAGGCAGGCCGAAAGCAGGCAGCCAGACACAGAGGCAGACACAGAGAGGCAGGCCGCAAGCAAGCAACCAAACATAGAAGCAGCCAGACACAGAGGCAGGCCACAAGCAGGCAGCCAGACATAGAGGCAGACGCAGGGAGGCAGGCCGTAAGCAGACAGACAGATATAGAGGCAAACACAGCGGCAGGCTGCAAGAAGGCAGCCAGACATAGAGGCAGACACAGAGGCAGGCCATAAGCAAACAGACAGATATAGAGGCAAACTCAGAGGCAGGCTGCAAGAAGGCAGCCAGACATAGAGGCAGACACAGAGAGGCAGGCTGCAAGAAGGCAGCCAGACATAGAGGCCAACACATAGAGGCAGGCTGACAGACAGAATGTCAGGCAGAACAAGAGGCAGACCAAGAAGCAGACCGAGTGGCAGACCAAGAGGCAGACCGAGTGGCAGACCAAGAGGCAGACCGAGAGGCAGACCAAGAGGCAGACCAAGTGGCAGACCAAGAGGCAGACCGAGAGGCAGACCGAGAGGCAGACCGAGTGGCAGACCAAGAGGCAGACCGAGTGGCAGACCAAGAGGCAGACCGGCAGCATGTCCTCAGACAGTTTTCCTGCAGGTGCTGCTCTGGTTGCCATGTGTTTATGTGTCTGTGACTGTGTGAATCATTCTTAGCCAGCCCAGACGAGGGACTTTAACAGAATGCAACTCTCTGGCTGGCACAACGGGCAGCAGCATCACACACAAAGCATTTCTAAATTTAGCTATTTTTCCATGCGTAGTCGAAGGCCGAGCATGGAGCCACAGAGCTGGGAGCAGCCATGGCTGACTGGGGAAACTTTCCACCCTGGACCTGGGGCCACGTCACAGCACAACCCACCCACTGACAGACCAAAATAACACTGTCACCAACACATTGCCCACAACATGCTATAAAACAGTACTGTGTGTCGCTCTGTCCTCGTATCAACATTAAGATGAGGCCTCTGAGCTACCTCGCTCAGAGCATCCAGTCATTTTTATTTGATAAAATCAAGTTCTTAAGTCTCATAATGCCAAAAGACATCCAGATATTTGACTCAGAACACACAAGAGTTAAACAACATTTAGAAAATGTGTCACTGGATTTGAAACTGAATGGTTGATGATCTAATCACTCAAGGCTTTGTTTTGTACAGCACCCTCATTTTGATGTCATCTATTTCACAATTGCAATAGAATGTAGTCTTAAATATGTAGGGAATGGCTATGCAGAGGAAGATTTCAGCTGGAGTCATCATGCAATACAATCGGCAGTAGGGACGTAGCGATACGCCTAACCCACAGCACCGTACGCAATTCGGTTTGAGGGTCACGGTACGTTTCCCGTCGAGCGCAAATTGTATTCTCAACAGTTAGCTACTGAAAATCAGTCTATAGTGTATTTGGCAAAAAACGCAACACAAATTCAGGAAGACGGTATATATAGCCAAACGCCCATTGGGGGCACAAAATAAAATCAAGAGCAATATGTAAACAAGGAAAAAACTTTGTTTTACAAACATAATTGTGTGGGTACTAGCATTAGTTAATTTGAGCAGGATCCTGCTGGAATAGGATTCAGCACCTCTCAGATTTTCCTCAGCTTGTTCCGGCACCTATTTTATCACAGATCCGGTCTGTTGCGCATGACTTGTCTTTTTCCGCCACTCTGTTCGCTTTGCACTGTAAACATTCTACAAAAAGCAGTCAGAGTTCATAAAGTTGACTGTTCCTGCAGCCTCAGCACTGCCTGACAAGACTGAAAGTTTTAGCTTTTTGTTGTCCGCTATTTGCGCTACTGATGTCCTTTATTCGCGTCGATTTGCCAACCGATTCCATGTCTCTCGCGCGCCTCAATCTGTTCCGGGACCTTCCGGTTTACAAATTAAGCAATGGGTACTAGGCATACCTTTTTTGCTGAAATAGTGCTGAAACTCCATTCTCGACCGGAGTACAGCCGAATATTTACGGCAACATACACACCCATTGCCCAAATAGTTTCTTTAGTCCGATTAGACGGTTGCGGGCTGCTTGAATGGATTGGGGAGACGAGGTTGAGTTGTTTCTTTGCGTTTCCATGTTACTCGGGGATATTGATACTGGGGTGGTGTTGGCGTAGCTGTAACTAGTGTTAGGAAGTTCAAGTGTTTTTACTGACTCAGATACTTACGAGGGGTTCAATAACAGGAAGACGTGCGTTGTACCTATCTGCAGTTAGCCATTCGAATGAACGACTCAGTTGAAAGAGGCACTACAAAAAGACTCATTACTCTCAAGTTAGTAAAATAAGTTGTCCAAAAAAAATATTTCGCTAACACATCACAAGTGTCAATGTGTTTTTAAGGAGTTAGCTGGCGCGTCGCCTACTTCTGTGAAGAAGTTTGTTTTATGAACAACTCTCTGTGAATCACTGTTGTAGTTTACTGGAAGGACAAAATGCTGATGAACTGGAGATTTAAATGAAGCTGGGGGATTCTACAATAATGTGGTTTTATCAATGAGGAAATATGAAGTGGGAAGGGTACAGTATACCACTTAATAAGCTAACATAACAAGTCAGCTTGACTGCAATGCTCATTCATGCATTTATTGTAAAGGAGCAGTGTAGCAGTTTCCAAAACTTTAGAGATGAGTTCATTTTTGTAGCTAGTTATGCTTTTTGGAAGCAATATTCATGATGAATATGTAATAATATAGTCATTACGTTGTGCCATTGCATAGATACTCAGCTAATAATGACTACAATGGGTGTGGCTCTGGGCTTTAATGATGTGCATGTAGTACACAGTAATTTATCTGGCTAACTATGCAAGATATGCAGTGCATAGTCTATCCATACAGCTATTTATGCCTTCACAGTCTCGTTGGCTTGTGGATTAAACAATGGTTTTAGCTAGCTACTGGCTAAAGTTAGTTGGCTAGCTAATGGGTGCAGTCATTCTGGACATGGGGTATCATGAAAACTCCTGACCAACAGTCCCTTGGGAACATTCCCCAGGCAGCTAACAGGGCCAGCCTCTCATCTGTCCAGCTACCTCCCATTAGGACCTCGTCGGGGGGTACATTGAGGCCCCAGTGTAGCAGCTCAGGGCTAAAGAAGACTGAGAAGCTACAAGGGAGAGGTCCGCGACGCCGCTCATCATGATGAAATGCCCCGGCAACACAGGATATTACTGAGGAAGACAGCCAGGAGTACAAGGGGTAGAGGCCGCCTGAGCAGTGACAACCTGCATCCATTCCTCCCAAACCGTTTGCTAAAATGTGACCCTTTCCAACTTTAGTACATGCAATGGAATGGAAGAGTAGTCTTACACAGCCAATCTGTAGGAAATGGAATTAAAATGTTAATGTTTTAACGTTTAAGTTAGTCACACAACCTGGACGATTTATCACTTTCAAGCTCAGTTTAAAACTACATTTTGCCTAATACACAAGCTACAATTCAGTGCTTTTAATGACAATTGATTTATTCCAAACACCCACTAATTTAGTTGCTAAAATCTTCCCCTTCTAACAAATAACTAACTGATGTACACATCTTCACACTTAGTAAATCTCAAACTGATGTGAGAAAGCAAATTAACTGCAGTTGATTTCGTTGTACCTGCTATTCAGTTGACTTATTAATTGATACGTAGATCAATGGTATGCTAATGCATAATTTTGCTATCAGAAAAACTGTCTCATCCACACATTTGCAGACTAAGATAGTAGATGCATCATAATCACCATAAAAGCTACCATATTGTATCTAATGTGATACTAGTTCTTTTCACATTTTACCATTTATCCCATGAGGAATTTTAGATTTGCTTCAAATAATGTCTGTGTTTGTTTAGGCACCATGGCTCATCTTATTATCTTTACAAAATATATGTTTGCTTATATTTAGCCAATATTCATATGAGTTAACTTTTCCTATAGATATTTAATAATTCAAATGATGAGGTTGTGTAGGTCTACAAAAGACAGATCTTATTTGAAATGGAACCTGTATGGAAGAAATGAATGGTGTAAGAACGCCAGATGAAAACCTTTGTATAAACACCTGTTGCTGAAATGCAAATGCTACGCTAGAACCAAGGAGAAAAAATGTTTCAATGCTTTTTTACAGTGGAGTTCAAGTTTATGAAATTACATTACTTGAATAGTAATGTGTTGCAAGGAACTGATGTAAATGATGTAGTTTCTTGCTCTAAATGTTATGCTGAATATTGTGTTCATCTCCATGTCACAAAAATATTGCTTGTCAAATAAAATGTTAAAATGCAAATGTAATTTTGAAAATACTAGTTTGTCTTTTTGGAACAGAACTATAAATATACATTCAATATCAGCTCGAATGCAATCGCCCTATTGAATACACTGTATTTTAGATATTCATTCAATTATATTATTATAATTATTATAATATTACTTAATTTTCATTACATTTTTACTGTTTTATCTTGGGTATGAAGTGTTGTTTCAGGTTTTGAGTATCGTTCCGATATAAAGTACTTCAACACTTAACCTGGTATCATGACAACACTATTTTGTACCTGTCTGACATGTATAAAAAACATGTCTACAGATAATTCATGGCATAGTGAAACTGGTGGTATTTAGGTGTCACATATAAGGGGTACATCAGTATAACCACATTTCTGGAAGTACCATTACAGCACATCAGTGAAAGATATTGAATGAGAGAGTCTAATCATTAAAGAGTACATTACCATCTCCCCGCCTCCCTGAAGGAGGGAAACCATTGGAGAAAAGTAATTTTATTTCATCCTGTCCGTTTTAAAATGCAATAGTTACAGTAGGCTAGTCCAAAGGCCACCGGTGATGACCTCTTAGTCTTGCTTGGGGATTAATAGTGTACAGTGGCAAAGCATGGTAGACAGGTAGTGTTTTTTTTTCCTGAAACCACCAATATGTAAAACGTATATTTGCACGTCTGCAAGTCGCTTTTAGTAAACAGCTGTGCCAAATGGAATATATGTGGATAATATTATTCTCTATTATATTCTAAATTCTACAATTGTCAATCACTTGTTTTATTTAATTCAACTATTTTTTTTTTTACATGTCTTCACTGCCTGGAGCAAAACAAGCAATAGGATCACACAGCGGCTTAGCATATCTTAAAGAGAGAGACCCATCACAGTAATGATGTAAAATAGGACTCGGAGGAGACCTTTAATGTGAGACACAGCCGCAATGGAGAGGGGGAGTGTGGGAATGGAAGTATGGAGGAAGAGAAATGGAAGATATGAGAGAGATAAATGGCTATTTGAGAAGAGGGAGAATTTGTGTGTTAGAGTAGAAAGGGAAAGTACAAGTTAGGCAGGAAGGGGTAGGGGATGAGTGCAGGCTGGCTTGTGGTGTGCCTGAGTGTCCAACCCTAGATACAGATGGGTGCTAATGATAATGACGCTCATCTGTGACACGCCCACACAGACCCCCTCCACCAATCCTGGCAGTGATGCCGAGGGGTGGCAGAGCGCAGCCCACTAACTGTACCAGTTAAAGGCCCATTCCTTAAATAACAATTAACTGGGCCATTTAAAAACATCATCCTGCCCACACGCTCAATTACCACAGCCCACTTCTGTACTTCTCCCCCCATTGTGTCCCAGAATAGCCCGGCCCGGCAACGTTCAATTGGCTCTCAAGCTGCGTCGGTGATGACTGTGTCATGCAGAGCCCTTGTGCTCTTTTCTCAGCGTTCCCACTGTCTATCTACGCCTTAAAATAAAAGACTTAACAGCTTTAGGGATCACATATCAAATGTGTCTCTTTCAGTGGTCTAAATAGATATAATTACGGCTGCTTTTTTGTTCCAGGACAAGAAGGACTGAATGCATCTGTCTCACAAATGATGCTGTTGCACAGAAAACATAAAATGAAGCGCAGAGATAATTTGACAACTGTACCCCAGCAAATATCTCTGTCTCCCTCACTCTGTCTTTCTGTCTCCCTCACTGTCTTTCTCTGTCTCCCTCACTCTGTCTTTCTCTCTGTCTTTATGTCTGCATTTCTCTCCCTAGCTGCCTCTCTCTTTGTCTCATTGCAAACAGTGGTACGTGTGGTAGTTTAAACATTCCAAACTATCTGAGAGACTCTGGGCAAAATTATTGTTACTTATGTAACAGAGAGATACAAATAAGGGGACTGGGACTCTATATTAAAATGTTCAAGAAAAATAACTGAATTCACAGAATGAGAAAAACATAAAGGTTTGGGGGGAAACATAAATCATAAATTATGCCCAGTATTCTGAGTCTACAAACAGAATCTACAACACAACAATGACAACTGCAAACTGATTCAACCAAACCTTCAGTGAGTCAGAAAGACAAACACAATTACCTAAAAATAACTCTTATCTTGCAGCAGTCGTTATCATTGGAAACACTTCAGAAAACAGCAGCCCAAAGTTGGGCAGAGATAAACAAAGGAAGGAAGAGGGAAATAAGACATGAAAGCAGAGTTCCATACAGCACTGTGGATGATCTATCAGGAGTAAAATAAATGGCTGTGTGTTTATGCGAGTAGGGACAATGAGGGCCTTTGAATACCTAAGATCACACAGCAGAGCAGCAGAACCAGTCCTGCGGTGCCGGGTCCCAGACTCCCAGAACCAGTCCAGCGGAGCCAGGTCCCAGACTCCCAGAACCAAGGGAGCGTCCTCAACCTGGGATTCAGTCGGCAAGAGGAGGCGCAATCCAAGACACCATGTGCCATCATCCCACTTGGGGCAAAGAGCCAGGAGCGGCTCGAAATACTGTCTTGGTTGGAGGAACGACCAGTGGTCTTGTTACCACCCACCCCGGTACACAAACAACCACACATACACATGCCAAAGTGTACGCACACAAAAACACACACCGCACCTTTTTGAATAAAACCTCCTTCAGCTTGTTGTGCTCGTGCTAAAATCAGTGCATACTGCACAATCAAAACTCATCAGCATAATTACGCTGGTAGATTACAGGTTTGCTACAGAACAACTTCAGAACAAACTTGTTTGCGACCTGCCTTCCTCGCCTTCCTAAAAAAAGACTGATGCAAGCGGGAGTGCTCAAATCGGGTATTTAATTCAAAATGATTGCTAGGATTCTCATGACCCCAATCAGCAATATGAGCCGCGGATCTGAGTGTTAGCGAGTTGTAACCTGATGCCAGACCATTAATTGTCTGGTTGCGCTGTGTTTAGGGTCTGTCTAAATGACCCCGAGATCCAGTTTCTGGGGCCTGGCAGGCAGCAAGCAGGCCTGGCAGCCCTAAGCGCAGCCAAAGACAGGCTGCAGAATAACAATTAAGTAAGACACACAGAGACATGCACGCACGCACACACAACCATCTTTAATTTCACAGGCAGAAAATTGCTACTTTCAGATCTAGCCAAGGGATGGAGTACTTTTCCCAGTGTTTTACAGAACAACCAGCCCTCAGTGAGACTGCAGTACAGAGAAGAACAGTACATTACAGATCAGTACCATACAGTGCTGAGTAGTAGAGCAGAAGGTGGGGTAGTGGGTAGGGAGAAGGGGGGGAACTCTAGACCAAAGGTTCAAATAACAAATCCACACCACAGGTGGTGTTCTGGTGCTGGGTCCCTGGTCTGCTCTCTGCTGCCGGGCATCAGGGAATATGTCATCTAAATGAATCATTTTGGGCAAAGTTAACAAAATAAAATGGGAATAGAGTGCAGGGAAATGCAGGTTGAGGCCGCAGAAGGTAGAGTAGTGCTGCTTAGAGACAAGCTGTTTCGGGAGAGCTGTCTGTGACAAGTCACTCAGAATGCTTAAGAAGGACAGTCTGAGGGTTTATCTAGTCAATGCCACAGTTAACACCTAAATCAAGGTTATACAAAAGCCTATGAAGCCTTGGAGGTAAAATGACACAGAATCATTGATATTCTACGCCACCATAAGCCTCCGCCAAGCGTGACAGGCCCGAGCACGTGAAGAGGGACGACGTGAGATGAGCCGGCAGAGTGGAGAGACAGAAGGAGAGCACAACCAGCTCTCAGCCTCCTCTTGTCTCTCCCTCTCTATCTCCCTCACCGGGGGCTCAGTGCTCACCTCTCTGGCCTGTCACGGGGAACAGCTGGAGCTCTGGGCTTGACTAATCAAACCTGATGAATGTGGGCCGGCTTTAATCTTGCTGACGGGTCCTGATTGAGGAAGAAGCTCTGGCAGCGCCGGCTTTGAAGTGGGTTACTTCCATTAGCTAGCAGCACTGATCACAACAGGCAGAGAGAAAGCCCCGCTCCTCCCCTCAGATAGATAGATAACCACAGCTCCACTAAAATACAATTTTCACAAAGGGATCGATAAGGGAAATAGCTACACTAGACTAGAGTGTGACCCAACACAACACAGTAGAGCAAACACATCCCAACCGTAATCCTACACAACACAACGCAGAGAGTACAGACACATCGGAGCCGTTTCGCTGCTGCATTAATTATCCAGATTTTCAAAAATGAAAATAGGTTACTTACTGTAAACATGTCTGACTACTCTGCTGACCACCCTGTTTTCTGTACTCTGAATATGTATGCATTAGCAAAAGCAGGACAGTACATGTAAATGGCATGAGCTTGAGCCTTGAAATAATATTCTATGAAATGTACCTAAATGTATATGGTTGTCATATTTTCCTTATTTTTTATCCATGAAGTGTGTTTTAGCAGTTATGAAAACCTCCAATCCATTCCAGTCTGATAATTTCTCAAATGTCTTTGGGCACAACTGACTGCAACTTATTTTGTCCGTTTTATCTCATTTAATAAACATTAACACTCCTCTGCAATCATTTGGAAGAACTTTGTAATTCATTAAATGTCCAGGGGAAACTGCAAGGACAAGGAGGCCAGTATGACCTGTCCACCCCATCACCCTCCTATAGAGTGGGAAAGGAGAGAGAAAAACCCAGGAGTGATCTACCCTCGACCTGACCACTTTGTTCCTGTTTGTATTCAAACAATATAAGAAGCAGTAGCCAGATAGGCCAGCTTAGTAAACAGAGATCACGACACATTTTCTCATTACTAGGGAGCGATAGGGGGGCCAATGCGTATAAATTAGGAGGAAAATCTGCAAGGAAAGCAAACTAACCAGGTCATCCACAGTGTTGTGATCCTGCTGAGAGGTGTTGATATTCCCCACATGATTTTAATTTTAATATTACAGCCTCAACAAGCAAACAGGATTGGATTAGCTGATGAACCTGTGACTCGCAGATCGTGATATCCACAAATAGAACACCTCTCTTTTCTGTGGTGAGGAGGGGAGAGAGCTGATAGGCAGAGGAGACAACATGTAGACTGTGTCTGGGGGG
>JACXGI010019164.1:0-12395 GCA_016801175.1 Esox masquinongy
ACACACACACACACACACACACACACACACACACACACACTTAACACCACTTACATGACGGCCTCGCTGATTACCGGCACCTGTGCGTTCAGTCACTCACACTAGCGTAGGAAAGTCCGGGAGAAGAGTCGCCTCTAACAGTAGGCGGAGCCCAGTCTGAACATGCTCTCTCTGACTGGACGTCAGAGCCAGAGAGAGGGGTGTGACCACCCTCGGGTCCTATAGGGAGAGAAATGTAACATGTCAATCATTCAGCTCATTTCCACAGGCGTGTGACTGTATGAATGTGTGTGTGTGTGTGTGTGTGTGTGTTTGTACCTGTAGTATTCTGTAAAAGCTTGTCTCCATGTCTTTCACTTGCTGTCTCAGTTTACTCATCAACTCTAGAGTCTTCAACACCGCCTCCCCACACAACTCACTGGAACACACATACATACACATGTCTACGTCTCATTTTGTTGGTGTGTGTGTGTGTGTGTGTGTGTGTGTGTGTGTGTGTGTGTGTGTGTCGTAGTCAGTCTCGGACCTGAGGCTGCTGTCGTGGCCAGTGGGCGGGTTGATTAGGGGGTCGTTGTCATGGCAGCAGGAGAGCAGAAGTTCCACCTGAGAGAGGCAGATCTGGGAGGTCAACTGACGAGACACCACGCCACGCACTGAGTCCTCACTACACAGCGGTGGAAAGGTTAAGGCTGACAACACACACACACACATCATGACAGAGTGGACCAGGGAGGTGTACACATATTAATATAGTTGATTAATATAAGACCAAAATGTATTCTGATGATTTTTTAAATCACCCATTTTACCAAACTTTTAACACTAATTCTAAGCCCAAGCCTAAAACAGCAAAAGGTTCTTGTTTTCCCTGATTAGCTACAGTTTGCTATAGTTCTGAGCACTTCTGGTTCTCACAAGTATAATAATAACACACAGACAGACACGCTGTCAGACACGCCGACACAGGCAGACACGCCGACACAGGCAGACACGCCGACACAGGCAGACACGCCGACACAGGCAGACACGCTGTCAGACACGCCGACACAGGCAGACATGCTGTCAGACACGCCGACACAGGCAGACACCCAGATGTAAAGGATATTCAGCAGCAGGCAGGTGGTGTGTGTGGTGCGAATGGAGTGTGATCTGAGCTGGCTCTCTGATGCAGCTGGGTCCGGTCGCTGAAGTAGACCCAACACCACTGGAACCAACAACTCAACGAAGCCCAACACACACACAGAAACAACCTCAGAACTTAACGACTCCTGGAAAAGGGAGGAGAAAAGCACAGCGGGACACAAAGTGAAGGGCAGAACATGAACTCAGAAGCCATCAGTATTTTTGACAGTACTGGTAAAAATCTAGTTTTCCACATTCAGTTGAAATATGTCCTTGCCGGGCTGCCGTACCTCCAGAAGTTCAGTCAGAAGCTGTAGGGCCTGAAGACAACAAGATTCCTCCCCTTCGGCAGGCGAATTCAGCCATTGGATGACAGCTAAGCCCGGCTCTGTTTTCTGGCGGGCGTCCAGCCCCGCCCCCGGTCTGTGGATTGCAGTTCGGAGGCGGGGGGCGGCCGGACGGAAAACTACATCACCCAGCCGGGGCCTCAGGCCGGACACACCACACAGAGCCAGGAGGAGCTCCAGAACCTTAGTAGCCGAGTTTGGATCTTTCACGTGCAACAGACCCAACACCTGGGAGACACACACTGAGAAGTGCTCATACCTAGAGAGGGTGAAGGGGAAATCAGTCAAAACAAATGTTTCCATTTAAAGTACGTTGTGTGTGTGTGTGTGTGTGTGTCTGTGTGTGTGTACCTGGTCAGGTAGTCAGCTATCTTGGGGTTCCTCAGAAGGTCCACTAGTAGGTCTACAGAGTACTTCCTGGTTAGGGTCCCATCACCATTGACAATGATGTTAAAGATCAGCTGGAACGTCTGGTGGATGTTCTTAGCATGGAACAGCTGACACACACGTCAGAAAAAACACGACAATTTTATAAGCAGAACCAAATTTACACAAAACACAGTTTTGTGCTCCAACAGTCCGGTGTTACGTACCTTTTCCCCCACTTCCTCATTGAGCGTCAGGCTGGCCAGTATAGAGAGCGCAAACACCACCACCGTCAAACTGTTGTGTGCCAGGAAGTTAATCAGCGTACGGTAGAAGGCCTTCACATTACTCTGTAAACACACACACGGTCATCGGCACATGTTACAACCGACGCCGTTGCAACAACCTGCTACATTATTGAGGACCGACGGTAAGAGACGGAAGACGATAGGCTGTGACCTGGATAGGACGTCCCTCACCAGAGCTTTGATGTGAGTCTGTACTGACAGGTTGTAGCGACACAGGTTCGCCATCAGACCGAGGCATGGCATTGTGATGTCATCATCACGCGACTGACTGGAGGGGGGAGTGGGGAACACAGTGAATAAGCACATGCCCGTGTTTGCCTCCGCTATGCCATAGAGTGGGAGGGGAGACGACAAGATTGGGAACACGACTAAACAGAATGTATAAGATGCATCTTACATGTTGGCCACGAGAAAGTCTATGAGTTCGTGGATGTAATTGGCACAGTGGAATATCCGGCTGCTGTAGGTGAGCCTCTGTAGCACCTGCAGACACTGGGACACAAACACAGACTGTTACTACGCTGACAGCCGAACGCGTCCCATCCTATCGGCCGTCTTTCCCCCGTGGAGCTCTGGCTCTGTGTAGCCCTGCGGTTCCCCAGGGCCAGGGGTCAACGACCTCCCATTCAGCCTCGCCGTGTGGCGTTTCGGCGGGCGTCGTACCGACCTGCAGCACCAGCGGCTCCCCGGGGGTGTTGCCATGGCAGTGGATGATGGAGGCCAGGGTGCTGGTCAGGTTATAACTGCTCTGGAGGACCTCCCGGCTCTCATCGTCACAGGCTGAACGGAGAACACACGCGCATCACGAATGTGTCACAATTTCAATCACCGGCTATGTTCAAAATAAGGCACTTGCCAGTCAATCGGCATTCGCATGCCGGCAATGTCAAACCAGCTAATTGTCTTCCAAGAGGCACACTTTTTATTAAGAAATAATAGGACGGAAATGTGTTGAGAATGAGTAACAGTGTGTCTACCTAGTTGGGCCAGCAGCGAGATGATGGTCCCTGCGAGGGCTGGACTGGTGTTGGGGTCGCCTGCCAACTCCACCAGCCCACTGATACATTCACTGGGCAGAACCTGACCAGACGAGAGAAGACGACCACACCGCAGACCTGACAGCTCCTGCGGAAACACGGCGTCACCTTGATTCATATCTCCCAAAGTGGACCGTTAGCTATGGCACAGTGTAGACATTTCGTAACTGACCTCGACTTGTTTCTGCAGCTGGACAGTGTTGTGGGCTGTCCTGTTGTCCCGGTACTGGTGGGTGGCCAGCAGGAGAGACTTCAAACAAGTCGTTACGTCCATTCTGCGACACAATTCTGATCTTAGTTACTTAGCAGATAGCAGCGTTGTATGATACGAATTGTTCATCAGATTTAAGGCAAGCGCTTCTTAAAATTTTGCAGACAGCTGTTAAATATTTGTATACACTGCTGTTTAAGCACATGGAAGTTTACTATACAGCAATTAGCTGTATAGTTTTGGCAAAGCTGATGGACAGAATCCTACAGGTGATCGTATCTACCTAAAGGTTGCGCAAACACGTTTATGCCTAAAACTCACTGTAACTCATCTGTGTTCCAGTATATGATGAATTGGCTAGCTAGATTGCGAGTTAGCTAACGTCAACATTAGCTTTCTAGCTAACTACACTACTTGTTTTGAATTCCGACCAATATATGTTCAACGGATGGTGTTAATAGCGTTATCTAGCCGACACAGGTGTCGTAATTTAAGTAACTTAAACATACACAAATAGATTTACCCAAGCTGTATAAAAAAATAAATACAAATATTGTATATTCGTTATCAGTCCACTTCCTCCCGCTTCAGGTTCAAACTGCGGAACAGTCTATTAGAAACTGACGGGGGGCACCACAGGATGTTGGTCCTACCCAAATCGCATTTGTCTTAAAGTGCACAACCTTTTTTGAAACCTATTTGCCCATATTACAATCAAAGTAAATTGACTTACATAATATAGATACATATTTACAAATAATAGCTGTTAAAAAAGAAAAGAAATCCTGGCCCACACCTGAGAAGTACCAGGCTTGAAAGACCCGTTGCTGTCCCGGTCCAAAGTCCTCCTGGTTGTGTTACAGATCAAGACGATACATGACAATTTCAACTGCCACTGTGCTGACACCTCCCCCTCCCTGTGTTGTCCCTGTCCTTGTCCATCTGGTCGTGCTTCCGACCTGGACTAAATTTAAATAGACTCTGGACTCAGCCCACGTGCACTTATTAATTATTACAATTGTACTCTTAATATGTTCACCCGGTACAGCCAGAAGAGGACTGGTCACCCCTCTGAGCCTGGGTCCTCTCTAGGTTTCTTCCTAAATTTCGGCCTTCTTAGGGAGTTTTTCCTAACCACTGAAATTCAACACTACTGTTGTTTGCTCCTTGGGGTTTTAAGGCCGGGTGTTTTGTAAAAGCACTTTGTGACAACTGCTGATGTAAAAAGGGCTTTATAAATAAATTTGATTGATTGAATGAAAAAAATGTAAGAGATTTTTTTTTTAAATACGAAAGTGATATTTCCATTTAAGACATCCATACAGTGGTTTTTAATCATCGCAATTAAATTAGTATATTAGAAGGTGTATTAATTCTTTAAAATGTATCAACTATTGAAATCAGATAAACAAGTCCACGTGCTCTGATATTTTGTGTAACTGCCGCAAATGTAAAAATAAGTATTTTCTTTGGGCTTTACTCACATCTTTGGGACACTTGTGATTAGGCACATTTTTCAGAACGCATGAACAGCGCATTCAAATAAAAACACCAGGCGTGCCTCGTTTCTTCTCTTGAAAGCAGTGACGTCATAGGGCGGAGATTTCCTAGTCCCTGGTGTTATGAACCGATTTTGAACGTGGGTTTGGAATTTGAGAATATACGACAAATTACGTCAGACACACAGATTTTTTTTAATCAAAGATCGATATGAAGATAGGTAACCTCGTTTGCAGGATATTGTGGGATTTGCAGGTTTGAGGGTGCGAAATTAGAAAATATGTAAAACACTTGACAAACACAATGCGTTCTGAGAACGCATGTACGTTTGTACAGTCATTTTTTATTTATTTATTATTTCTAAGTGTTTGAAAATTGTTATTTTAGAATCAACTGCTTTTTTTGATAACTTGATAACTATTCCATGTAGCTGGTGTTTGTTTGGAGCCACACATTTTCTTACTGATCAGAATCAGAATGACCTTTCAAAATACGTGAAATACATTTGTTGACAGTGGGTGGTGAGCATATAAGATCAGGGACGCTGACAGGAATCCCAGGGCCCGGGACAGAATTTTAAGTTTAGGACCCAAACCATGGGCCAAAAATAAATTAGTAGCAATTATCTTTCTGTCCAAAAATCAGGTCATAAACGTTTGTTTAATGTTTTAATTCATAACTAGGCCACATTCAAATCCCCTTGTTTTCAACACAGGTAATTATTCATTAGTCACATCTTTTCAATTCATAACCTACTCAGTCCCAATCAGCCATTACTAACTGCTACACATATTTTGACATACTTTTAGTTTTGTCCTCCCATTTCTGTGCTCCTAGTTTTGGTTGCATGGTGGCAATGTTTTAGCGAGATAACTACAGTACTGTAGTTAACAAATATAATAGTACCCTACAGTACTGTATTGTAACAAATTTATGTTGGTTAAATTTGAAAAAAATGTTAAGCTGCACTAGGTAGGATTTTTTCAGTAAAAAAAACAATTACAGCATTTTGCAATTACTCACCAGTCAGAAAGCGGTTCTGCACCAATGCCCGATAGAGAATATTTTGAAGTTCTGAATAAAAATATGAAAAATTAAATTACCTGTTCCAAAAAAAACACATTTATAGATCCAACACATGCATCTATCTACATGCAGGAGGATGAACAGACATTTGGGTGCAGTGTGGTTTGGCAGTTTGAATCAGAGAATAATTAGCTGCTTCAAGTGGTACATCCGCTGTGTGCGGAGCCAACTACTGAGCCCCGCTGAGCCCTCAGCTTCAGGGGGGGTGGGGGGGGGTAGCAGCGCGTTTCCTGAAGTGAACCTCCAACTCCATGATTCTGTGTTTTAAACTACAGGTTACTTTGATTGCACCAGGCTACCAGCCATTATGTGGAATCATCGCCTTCAGGACTAGACAATCCAGAGGGTGCTCAGGAAACTTGACTAGTTTCTTAGATACACTGTTGGAGTAATGGTCATTCATGTAGATTGAGTAGAGAAGGGGTGAGAGCCGAAATCCTGAAAGGTTCTGAAATGTGGGCGCCCATCCTTACGTCGCGTCCTATCGGTCAGAAAGTCGGCGATCCACTGACATATGGAGCCCGACTTATTCAGCTATGAGTTTGTCTTGTGGTAGTACTGTGATGATAGCGTTGAAGGCCAAACCCAACATTTCCTACGCGTAGGCTACGTGCATTGGGCTGTCTGTGGTTCAAGAAGATGTGGTGGCTGGTGGTAATAGCTTTGTGTGTATCTGTTAGCTCCGCACTGTGATTGGTCAAGGGAGATTTCTATCCCGAAAGTGGATTGGCAGTAATGAATTTTTTATGTAAATGAACTTTGGATCTCTTTTGGAAGTCATTGCCTTTGCAGCAGACCTGCGTCATTGTGGCCAGGTGTTTGAATCCTGGTTTCAGCACACCGACACTGACTTGGTTTCCAGCAGCGGGCGGTGAAAATTGTCTGTGAGTTTTGTGTGAATTAATGGGTGTTGGAAAGTGCCTGCCTTTTCTCCTCGTGCTCTAGTGACCACTCTTAGTAGATCGGCACCTGCCAGCCCAATGGTGTTTTTTGGCCAGAGAATGCATTCTTCGGCAGCATGTGTTTGCAGGCAAAACGTTGTGCAATGTGTTAGAAAATGTGTTAGAGAATTTGTTAGAAAGCAGAATGACTTTCGAAGGTGCACGTCAGAGGACACTACTCTGTTCCACCTGTTTTGGAGTTGTGATGAGGCATGGCTATAATTGTGAAATGGACATCACTTAATTGGGAGATGAGACATTTTTGGAGTTATATATTTACAGCACTATATACGCTTTTGTTCTACGCAAAAGCTGTTGATAAGAGTTCAATTTCTTGCACTTACCAAAGAAAATGTATTTCAAGCTTATTGTCTACACTAATATGTGTTTGTGTGTGTGTGTGTGGAAATTGTGGTTGGACTGCACTAAAGCACCAATCAACTATAGAAGAGGCAGTGTTAGTTCAGCAACCTCTGGTTAACCACATGCTATTTGTCTTCTGATGGCCAGTTAATGTTTCCATTCTCAAGATGGGCATGTCTCTTGGTCAGCCTGACATTTCCCTAAGGCCTCTTACAGGGACACAACCAAAACGTAACCAGTTTTGGTTAACACACAGCACACACGTTGTGTGTTTAAGTGTGCATCCCAGATGTGTTAGGACAACTTGGACCGTGCATGCACGCACCATGTGTGCGTGACCGTGTGACCGTGCATGAGTAAGAGAAGTGTGAAGAAAGGTTTCTTATGATTGTCACAAAGGTACAAAAACATGCAGTTGGACACGAAATTGACAGCATCTTTATTGAGTTTGGAAAAAGTAAGTAGAAAGAGATATTTACAAAAATATTTAAAGTACCTTCAGTTTTACATTTTATTCTCATCTAAAGCAGGACTCACAATGTACAAGTGCATTAAAAGACTAAAAACCTACAAAGTTTGCCAGCAAAAGTGCCAGATAAAATATTCACATTCAACACATAGTGATAAAAACAATTTGTATGTGATATGGGATGTTCCTATCGCGCGTGTGTGTGTGTGTGCGCGTATGCGCGCGAGCCACCACGACAACCACCACTCCTACAACTTTTTCCTTCCCCAAATAACAGCGCAGAAAGCATGTTAACCAGCTCTGGTAATGTGACAGACAAGAAAGGAACAATTGTACTGTTGATGGAGCAGTATTGGCCATGAAAAGAGGAAAAGGACAAAACCATACATTTTAAACTTCCTCTTCCATAAAAAGGCAAACACTATTTGCTCGACAAACCCCAGAGCATATTAAACATTGCATTGGGATCGGTAACCACATAACTGGACTTCTAATTCAGAGACACAGTCACCAGTAACTGGAAAAACACCTGGACCAGGTGTTCTGAATTTTGCCACTTGATGTCTACAGTGGATATAAAGTCTACACACCCCTGTTAAAATGCCAGTTTCTTGTGATGTAAAAGAATGAGACAAAGATAAATCATGTCAAAACTTCTTCCACTTGTAATGTGACCTATAATGTGAACAATTCAATTGAAAAACAAATTGAAATCTTCAAGGGGGTAAAATGAAAAATAAAAACCTTACAATAACCTGGTTGCATAAGTGTGCACACCCTCTAATTACTGGGGATGTGGCTGTGTTGAGAATTAACCAATCACATTCAAACTCATGTTAAATAGAAGTCAGCTGTTCGAGTAGGATTTTCCTGACATTTTCTTAGTTGCATCTCAGAGCAAAAGCCATGGTCCGCAGAGAGCTTCCAAAGCATCAGAGGGATCTCATTGTTGAAAGATATCAGTCAAGAGAAGGGTACAAAATAATTTCCAAAGCATTAGATATACCATGGAACACAGTGAAGACAGTCATCATCAAGTGGAGAAAATATGGCACAACAGAGACATTACCAAGAACTGGACGTCCCTCCAAAATTAAAGAAAAGACGAGAAGAAAACTGCTCAGGGAGGCTTCCAAGAGGCATACAGCAACATTAAAGGAACTGCAGGAATTTCTGTCAAGTACTGGCTGTGTGCTACATGTGACAACAATCTCCCGTATTCTTCATATGAATGGGCTATGGGGTAGGGTGGCAAGACGGAAGCCTTTTCTTACAAAGAAAAACATCCAAGCCCGGCTGAAGTTTGCAAAAACAAACATCAAGTCCCCCAAAAGCAAGTGGGAAACTGTGTTATGGTCTGATGAAACCAAGGTTGAACTTCTTGGCCATAATTCCAAATGTTTGTTTGGCACAAATGTTTGTGATGTGCCGTTTCTGCCAACCAGCTGCACTGAAACTGCACTCTAAATAAATATGACAATTGCCAATGACAGTTGCATGATGTTAGGCCAGGGTTGTAGCAAAAACAAAATAAATGTTGCCATTACTCAATCTTATGATGATTATTTTCAAGAAAAGGTATAAGAAAACTATCTAACAAATTGTATGAAAATAAAAACATACTCAGAGATTAGATGATATCAGATGATTAGTTGTAGACTAGAGCTTAGGGGTGGGCTAGTAGAACAACAACATAGTCTGATGAACAACAGGGCAGGACAGCACCTTAGTCTGATGATCATGAGGGCAGGTCAACACCATAGTTTGATGATCAGGAGGGCAGGACAACACTAGTTTGATGATCAAGACAACACCATTGTTTGATGATCAGGAGAGCAGGTCAACACTGTAGTTTCATGATCAGGTGGTCAGGACAACACCATTGTTTGATGATCAGGAGGGCAGGACAACAACATAATCTGATGATCAAGAGGGCAGGACAATCACATAGTCTGAGTCCACATCTGGAGAAAAGAAAGACAGAGAAAGGAGATTTGGAGCATCTTACTAAAACTAGGCAACATTTCAGTGGCAAAACTGAGATAAGAACACAGATAGCTAAGGGGCTAATTAAGGAAAATAAGGTTCTGGAAATGTCTGATATGGTCAGACGATATCACTGACAGACTGTCACATACTTTCATAATCAGGTATCTCATCTATGACGCAGGGTGCAGGGAGTTGTAGCAGCGTCTTCCTCTTGACCGCGTGGCGTAGATGCTGAGCCAGTCCCTGCCGTCGGCGCTTATAGTGGCGGATCAGCTCCTCTAGGGTCTTGAAGAACATCTCCTCAACGCCAGAAGAAGTCTACACACAGACAGACCATTAGAAACCCACATGAATATTTCTGAAATTAACACTTCAGCTCCCCCTTATTTGCTCCACTCAGGAACTAGCCTCTGACTGGCAAATACGGTAGGGGCGCCAAGAGGGATGACGCTCTGCTTGTGGAGCAGAGGTCTCGACTGAAGCCAGGTAAGCGCTATGTCCTTCACACAAACACAATTTGGTTCACCTGCAGTGTGTAGTTTCCATTGTGGGTCTGGAGGATCCTGTAGGTGTACACGACCATCTCTTTACTGCATGAAAACACAAAACACAGTGGTCAGAAGAAGAGGACAGGATCGAAAAAGTCTAGATTTCCTGATTTAAAGGTGCTTCATGTATTAGCAACTTGTAGGATGTGAGGACGATTTGGAATTTGTGTGCGCATGGGTGTGTGTACGTGTGTGGTTTTCAAAAGTTTTAGAACACCAATTTTTCCAGTTTTATTGACATTTCAGCAGTCAAGTGAATAACCTGAAATGGAATTCGATAATCTGCCAGAGGTAAAAAAAAACCACTTATGTTATCAAAACCTGAAAAATAATGTATACTGCCCAAAAAAATGAAGGGACAGTCAAATCACACATCGGGTCTCGATGAACAAAATATAGTAAAGATCAAAATCTTTCCTGTACATTGTGTTATTAGTTTAGAGCAAAATGATGTAACAACGGTCAATGGAAAGCAAAAACATCAACTGATTGAGGCCTGGATTCAAACTCACACCGAAAATCTAAGTAAACAATTAAAATCACAGGCTGTTCCAACTTGCAGGAATTTCATCACGGCAACTCATAATGTGACTCAGTAGTGTATATGGCCCCCACGTGCCTGTATGCACTCCCGACAATGTCTGGGCATGCTCCTGATGAGGTGGCGGATGGTGTCCTGCCTACACACCCTGGCCACATGAGGCCGGGCATTGTCATGTACATGGAGAAACCCAGGGCCCACTGCACCAGTGTAAGGACTGACAATGGGTCTGAGGATTTCATTCCGGTACCTAACAGCAGTCAGGGTACCGTTGGCTAGCACGTGGAGGTCTGTGCGACCCTCCAAGGATATGTCTCCCCAGACCATCACTGACCCACTGCCAAACCTGTCATGCTGGATGATGTTGCAGGCAGCACAACGTTCACCACGGCGTCTCCAGATATTTTCATGTCTGCCACATGTGCTCAGTGTGAACCTGCTCTCTCTGTGAAGAGAACTGGGTGCCAATGGTGGACCTGCCAATTCTGGTGTTTTCCGGCGAATCCCAATCAAGCTGCACGGTGCTGGGCAGTGAGCACAGGTCCCCCTAAAGGACATTAGGCCCCCAAGCCACCCTCATTGAGCACTTTCATTTGCACCAAAACAGGTGACATTGATTCATAATCGCTTATGCTTCCTAAGTGGTCAGATCGAGATCCCTGAAGTTACATTGGTGTTATACTGTGATGATTACATGTTCCCTTAATTTTTTGAGCATTGTATATTATCTTTGTGCGCTATGTTCACAGAGTTAAGGGCTGAAGTTGTTAGTTATGTTTTTACAAATGTCACAAACTGTGTAAATAAAAATGAATGTGAACAAGTATATAGGCTACTTGTAATATATAACATATTTAGAACTAGTAAAAAATAGTGTTACAACCGAATTACTCTCTCGCTCTCAGTTTTGCCCTATAGATAGATTTGAATAGCCAAGAAAGGGTATTCTATTGTAGCCTACATAAAAACAATCACATTTCAGTTATATGAGCCTAACTTTTTAAACAAACGGGGCTATTGTTTAGGCATATCAATGGTTTTGCTATTTCATCTTGATCATCTGCATTAACATTTGCAATACTTCTAAAAATGTACCCCAAAGTACTACATTCTGTCAGAAACCTATATTTACGTGACACCCACAACATCCACTGAGCCTGTTTCTAGGTTTTCCTATTCCATGTCACCTGTTTATTGAGCACACGTTCGCAATTTATAATCACTCCTTGTCTATTTATACACACCACTACGAGAATGCTTTGTCAACCTTTGTTTTTCGTTTAACAATTGCCGTTGTGAGTCCTGACCTTTGTTAACAGTTACCTAGTGCATTTTTTGTATGTTTTGGTTTTTACTTTAAGTAAACTTAAAGCCTCTCCGAGAGCCATCACCTTACCGTGGTGGAGAGGTTTGTGTGTTCCTGTGAACCTGAGAGCTGTGTTGTCTGGGGCTTAGTGCCCCTGGTAGGGTTTCCCATGGCAAAGTGGTCTCGGGGGAGGAGCCAGACTAAGAATGGTTCAAAGAAAAACCAATGCACAACAGAGGAAGAGGAGGAGTTACCCTGCCC
>JACXGI010019165.1:0-12411 GCA_016801175.1 Esox masquinongy
TGTGTGCCAGTGCACGGTCTTCAGTCTCTCCCCTTTGCCCCCCCCCCCTCTCCAGTCTCTTTCTCACTTCTCCCCTGCCTCTCTTTCTCTCTCACTTCTCCCCTGCCTCTCTTTCTCTCTCACTTCTTCCCTGCCTCTCTCTCTCTCACTCACCCCACACCCCTCTCTTTCTCACCCCTGCCCCTGCTCTCCTCCCCTACAACTTTCACCCTGCGGACTCTCTATAACCCCACCCCACCCCACCACCACTGTCTCACCTGGTCCACCAGGTCCCAGCTGCAGACAGCTCATGTCTTTGGCCAGGCCGTTGGTCTTGGGGCTGGGGACGGCAGCGCAAGTAGACACCGCTCTGGGAGGCCTCTTCCCTGGGACCTTCACCGTGGTCCTCAGCAGGTCAATCTCCTTTCCGTGGATGTTCTGCATGTAATCCTAAAAAGAAAACATGGGGGACAGTCAGACAGGAACACACAGTGTTTTGTACTGGGATATCCCTAATTTGCTCCCACCTAGTGGAAGTCGGCTGAATTACGGCAAAAGTTAAAATAAATTCTGCTCTCCATTAATTTGACTAAAAACTATATTTTGGGATATTTTAGAAAAGTAAAAAAGTGTGTTTTAAATGGAACAGGAGATCCCACACTAGTCTGTGCTTGTATATATTTCAATCCACCACAAACTGAGTGAAATGTGTAGAATTTTAATAATCAGAAAATGACCAAATAATTCATCCATTGACTGTTTGAGTAGAGATGATTACGTGTCTTAGTTACACCAGTGGAAGAGAAGGAGGGTGCCAATATTCAATTGGACGAAAGAAGCCGCTGCAACTTCCGTTTACCAATAGAAACTCAGGATTTTCGGATACACTTTCAGCCTTTACATAACTAAAAAATGCATTTTCAATAAAGGCATGTAGACTGTTTATATCCACTGTACATTTCCCAGCGACCACAGTCAGCCTCTGCAAAACCTCCGGGCTAACCAGACAAACCTCTACCACTCAGCCATTCAGTGGAAGAATATTTTCATCTGTCTATATCTATACTTCTCTTCTAAAACACCAAAGGCCTAACTACCGAATAAGCAAGAAAAATGTGGTTATATCTAGTTCAGAAGCTACTGTGGTGTCTTTACAATACCCAATGCGGTGTTCTCATGCTGAATTGAATTGTTTTAACTTTGATCTCAAATGCTGGAAGTTATGCAGAAGGGCACTGTAAAGAAACAGAAGAGAATGCCAGTCTCTCCTGACACACAGAGGCCTATCCCACCATTTCATTTAACAAGCAATGAGGAATCCTAAAGCCGTCATCGGACATCAGTCGAACAGACTCACCTTGGCATAGATTGGAATTTTATCTCCACTGGAGATTAAATTCCTTCAGTTTGTGTTTCGTCGACGGTGCTGGAAAACGCTAAGGCGTTCCTTTAAAATCTCCCTAAAGTGTTCACTTGGGTTGAGATGTGGGGACTGAGATGGCCGTGGCACATTACGGCAAATCAAACACATCAAGTTGAGCAGTATTCGTCACTGAAGCTCCAGCCAAATGCGCCCCCACTATCACCGTGGTTTAAAAGTCACGGATATCTCGTCTTCCAGCCACGGCAGCCAAAACACATGCCAAGTAAATTTACAAACGATCCTAAGATGATGGTATGTTAATTCCACTTTAGTGGGAAATTAACATTGGTTTCATAACACCTGGTTTAATAACACTTCGTCTCCCAAAGTTACACAATTGTTTGCTTTATTTTGCCATTGTCTACGTGAGGTAAAAAGGTTGTGAGTTTTTAAATATGCATTATTGAACAGGCCTACAAATAAGATATCTAAAAGGAATTTGTTATTCATTAGGCATGAGTTAAGCGGCTTTGCCAGATTTCTCCCTGGAGACAACATAACAGGTTTGTGATTTGAGTGGGGTTAATCAGTATCAGTAGAAAATGTAGGAAAGACACAGTCGAGCTCTCGTTAAAATACAGGTTTGTTAACAGCAGCAGACCCACGCGTGTGTGCGTGTCTGTCACAGACTGGCTGCTCATTGAGTAGGGGTCAACCACCCCACAGCAACATGAATGAGGGCTTAGACCATGTGCAGAAACAAAGCTCTCACAGCATCAGAGACCCATTGTGACACAATCAAAGACCATTCTGAGCTAAGCGGAGAAGTGTGTGTGTGTGTGTTCGACGCGGGTTTGTGTGCGTGTTCATAATCATGTGTGTGTTTTCAAAACAATGTGTGTGTGTGTTTATGCACTTGCGGGAGCCGGGAAGCAGCCTCAGAGGCTGTCCGGACCCCCCCCCCCCCAGCATGAGGCTGACAAAAGGCCAATTCAAAGCCAAGTGCTCTCAACACGGCTTAACAAGTCACTGGAGAGCCCTTGAGCCGGGGCCCCTGGAGGGCCGACGAGGGCCCGGCACAGCCCACCGACAGCTTGACGGAGGTAATTGAGTCTCCATTTGCATTGGGGAACTTTCATCATCCAATCCACAGATCATAAACAGAGGAAGGAGAAACGAGGGAGAAGAAAGGAAGGAGAGGGAGAGGAGAAAAGAGGGCTGTCGTAGAGTGGAGAGGGGGCGGTCAAAGGAAGTAAGCATGTATTTGTGCCTGTTCAAGAACAACTATGGCGGGGAAAGATGCAGCCGGGATCACAATACTTTCATGGTGGCAGAAAAGGGACGTCGCCAATGCATTAAAAGGCACGTCATCAGCCAAGTAGCTACACAAATGAACTGCAAATAAAACTGAAGTGGTTTGGTAAGACTAGCCACACCAGAAATAAACAATCGAATGACTCCTTGGCACTTGGTCTGGATTCTTTACGTTTCTTAGCGACGTGACTCGCAGTTTTTCTGCCAATTAGGTGGCATCCTATTGCCATCCATTTAATTAGCCACATTAATGTGATTTCTTTGCACATAGTCGGGCAATTAGGAGCGTTTTTGATTGAGTTTCATTCTATTAGCCTCCACAAACACGCTAATTGTCTCCTGCGCTGCAGACGCACAGTGATAGGGGCAGCCTGCTCGGCGTCAGAGAGGGGTGTGTCGGAACGGTAGAATGTTACTCCCCTCAGAGGATGGCCGAATCCAAAGGG
This sequence comes from Esox masquinongy, assembly GCA_016801175.1. Lineage (NCBI taxonomy): Eukaryota > Metazoa > Chordata > Actinopteri > Esociformes > Esocidae > Esox > Esox masquinongy. The sequence goes on from JACXGI010019165.1 coordinate 3,103, forward strand.
ACCTGTCAACGTTGGGATTGTTTTTAATACATTAGATTAGCCATATATAATGGCTTCAGCTTATCGGCTTTTTCTGGGGATGTTCCCTTGTAGAAGTTGTACTGCTTATCCAACTTGTCTAACTTAAATATAGCTACGTGAAAAAGTAATTTTCATTTTTGGACACAGGGAATTTTCTGCTAAATTTCAACTACATTCATTGATAAAGTAGCAACCCAATATAACAAAATCACACTAAGAAACCTTGTATGCAATTTAAATACACAGAAATGCAATTTCCTTATGCAGAAGAAGTTATTATACCCCTACCTTTACCATCACATAAAATGACTAAAATTCAAGAATGGAAGAACAAAACAGAGGTGCAACAGATTGGGAAATTGGAAGATTGGAAGGGTCCAGCCTTACATAAAGATTTGAAATATGGTCTGGTTTGGTCTTAACCATATGGGTATCTGGTAACACATCAAGCCAACATAAAAATACCTATCCGAGTCTGGGAGCGAGTACCAAAACCATTTCTAAGCATTTGTACAATATTCCACTATCTAACACATCATCTACAAATAGAGAAAATTCCAGACTACTTCTACATAGAAGTAGTATTCCAGACTACTACAATCTACATAGGACATGTCGTCCTTCCAAATCAGTCAAAAAATGTCAAAGTGCAGGAGTCAACTGCCAGAGACTGCACAAAAATGGCCAATATGGGAGGTCAGAAGGAGGAAGCCTCTGCTCTCATAAAAAGAATATCAGGACACTAAGAAGTCTGCCAGGCAACACCTGGTTAAATACCAAAACTACTGGGACAATGTGCTCTGAATAGACAAGTCAAAAGTCAAGTTGTTTAGCTGCAATGCCAGAGGCCATGTTCAGTGAAAAACTCAACACTGCCTTTGAACTAAACCAACCATAAAGCAAGGAGGCGGTGACATAATGTTATGGGGCTACTTTGCTGCCTCAGGGCCTGACTAACTTGCCATTATGGAGTCAACCATCAATTCCATGTTCTACCAGAGAATTCTTAAGCAGAATGTGAGGCCATCTGTCAAAATGTTAAAGCTGAATAAAAAAAAAAAAAGATCCAAAACACACAAGCACAGCTACATCACATTTGCTCAAGAAGAAGAAATGGAGGGTTCTGTAATGGCAGAGTCAAAGCCCAAATCTCAATCCTACTAAAATGCTGTGGGGGGACACAGTTGAAGCAGTACTGTAGAGACGAGGGGGTAAAAAGTCCTCCCAGTCAATGTAAGACAGTTAGAAGAAACAGGTACAAGATGCTATTTCAGCCAAAGGGGGCAACACCAGCTATTGAAGCTAGGGGTGTACTTACCATCTCCCTGCTATGAAGATAGTGTCTTTCGTAAAATTAGGTTCCCTTTATCTGTCAATAGTGTTGAAGTGAAGATTGCATACGAAGATCCACATTCCCAAAAACAACTTTTCAGGGGGTATTATTACATTTCACATGACTGTCAGTGTTACCTCCTCAGAAAACCTTTGACCCCATTCCTACATTCCTGACCACAATCTGTCTCTGTCTGACTGCCACTGCCCGTCTGTCTATCGCTGCCTGTCTGTCTGTACGGGCGCGCCCCAGAGTCGAGGCATTGTGGCATTAGAAAGAATGATTCCCGATTCCAATTAACAATAACAATAATGCCTGATGAGATTCCCGGGGGGGCGCTGGAGGGGAGGGGCGCCGTGTGACATAATGTGGTGTCTGGGCCAGGAGAGGGGACGTTCTGGTCCTGCGTGTGCCAACAGGGCAGCCAGGCGGGCAATTAAAGCGGCCCATTAAGATGCCGCTATAGCCCATCAGCAACGTCCGTCGTGTGCAAACAGACGACGTGGGCTTTCTAATTAATACTGTGTGAGGGTGGGTGTAATGTCAGTGCGTGTGTTTGTCTCTTCGCTGAGACAAACGCGGCGACCGCGTATTGCGAGAAGTGTGTGGATGGGAATATTGAGGCGTGCGCGCACACACACACACACACACACACACACACACACACACACACACACACACGGGGGAGGAGAAGAAACCCGGAGCTTAGCCTGGCCGCTAATGGGCCAACACAGTGGCTGATGGATTAGCAGCGAGTGGGAAAACGCACGGGAAAGCGTCGCTCTAAAACGGGACAATTAGGTACGGAGTGAGCCCTGACCGCAGAGTGACTGACGGACCCACGCCGGAGGCTGACCCCTCCGCCCTCCGCTCTTACACACGGAGCGAGACGGCCAACAACAGGTTATGTCATGTCGTCACGAACGGCGGTAATAGTCAATCAGTGACAATGTTCCCCAGCTAGCCAGGTCTGGTTGCGGCAGGCGTGGACAGTTGGAGTGAATACCAGAATGGAAGTTTTACTGAAGTCTAATCTAAATTCACTTCCAGTACATGTGTACTGTGTGTGTGTGTGTGTGTGTGTGTGTGTGTGTGAGCTAAGAGTGGTGTGTGTGTCTTACGAGTGAAGTGTGCGCTCGTGTGTGTGTGTGACTGGCAACACTCACATGCAGGCTCGGGTGGTAGGTGAGCAGGCCATTGTCACAGAGCGTCACATACTTCTTCTTCCACTCCTTGTTCAGCGTCTTGCCACTTCTCTTCAGGAGCATGCCCTGGAAAACAGAGAACACAGCGAGATGTGAGAAGATACACAGACAGATGTCCTCCGTCCATCTGCCAACTGTTCAGCTGAAACAGTCAAACGCACACGCTGAGCTGCCAACAGTATGTTTAAGAATGTATTTATTTTGTGACTTTGGTTGTTTTTGCGCATTCTCACTCGCACGGGACAAAGGGCCCACCAAGGTGACAACTTGCACACCCTAGTGTCTCTCTGAAATCCGAACACACTTATTTCCCCTCCAATGTACTATGTACGCGCTGTCAATATGTATGTACGCGCTGGTCATCATGAGTGCCGAGATAAACATATCGTTTGTGGAATTCATGGAGACAGTACCGAATGCCATGAGCTAGAAAAAACTGTATTGGGAAAAATGTCACTCTGAGTGCAGTCACCATGCTGAAATCAGGTTCAAAACAATGATGATGAAATTCGATGTCTTCCGACTAGATTACAGTGACACACTTGGTCGCTGACCAGAGAAACAAAATGCCTTTTTGGGCATGAAAACCACTTAAACTAATAGACTATTTACACATTGGCCGGCAAGAGACAGAAATAAAAACCCCAAATGGTGAGCCAGAAGTTGTGGGAATTTATTTGAGTGAAAGAGAGAGAGAAAGCAAGAAAAAGACAGTTCGTCGCCCACACGACAAGACTGTTAAACATCTTTCTCTCTCTCTCCCTGCCCTTCTCTCCTTCCTTCTCTCTCCCCTCATCCCATCTCTCTTTCCCTCGATGCTTCCCGCTTCTCCTGCCTTCTCCTACGCACATCAGCTGCGGCTGACTGGCCGTTTAGGGCGACCGCCCACCCACACTTCACTTCAGCCAAATTCATTAGGGCACGAGGGGATAAAACTGTCCACTGATTAGCAATTACAGCCAGGCTGGCGCGCGTGTCACTTCACTGGACCAGTCAGACATTAACGCCGCGTTAACGCCGCGCAGACATGGGGATATTAATAGAGTCAGGCCGCGGAGGACGAGGAGACGAAACACGCAACAGGGGGTGGGATGCTGGGGAAAGAGAAAGAGATGGACAGTCGGCCGCTACGACGGACACGGCCCTCTTTCTATTTCTCCGGCGCTGTTCAAATTTCATTAGGGCCTTGTGGCGTCTCGTTCGGACGAAAAGGTGGCAGTGGAGGAGCCAACGACCCGGCGCGGGATGATTCGCATTTAGCGTAATAGGGAGTGACCACGCGCCAGAAAAGCATACTTTCAAATGACTGTCCGTCTCTGCAATGGGAGTAGCCAGCATCCGACAGCTAGCCAGAGGGCCGGCCAATCAGTGGCCAGCGTCAGACAGCTAGCCTCAGAGGGCCGGCCAATCAGCAGCTCTACTTGGCAGGACAGAATGATAACTTACATAAAGATTCCGCTACTAATGGAGAGACAGCAGGGTCTCTGTTGACCTGAGGGAGATATGATATGGATTTGATATACTATGTAGCTAGACGCTGGAGGTGGACTTTCTGCAATACTCCTTTGAGTAGGGTTGGTGAGGAAACCACGAGCATCCGAACACCACTGTTAGAGGAGCTATCGGTTTGGTTTCACTTCAGGGCCCAGAGGTCCAGGGGTAAACGGTGATAATTCTGAAAGTTCTTTAGTGTTAAGATCTAGAGGAACAACAAACAGTGTGTGGGATAAATAGTGGCATTAAAGAAACAGAAAGAAGGACGAGGAAAGAGAGAACGTAGAAAAGACCGAGAAGAAGGAGATGGCGTCACAGACGGGGAACTGAACTAGCTTGGCCAATATTTCTTCTAAGTGCAGGCCTGTCTGGAAGAGAAGTGTGCGTATTAATTTCAGCCATCCATCGTGGAGATGACAAGCGATCAGTTTGCAGGGGGAGGCCTAATTGAACGGCGCGTCGAGCCTCCTGATAGGTAATATCTTTCATTATTCAACTTTCCCGGCCTGCTCGCGACACACACTCCTCGCCTGTATTTTACCTCCGGGGGCCTTGACAGCTCACAAGGTCTCCCGATCGCGACGCACAAGAATAAATGGCAGAAATAAATACATCCCAGATATACTCGCTCTCCTTCTCTGCTCGTCGCTACGGAGGCACTTCCTTCAGAGGAGCAGTGAAGTATTGTGGGTAGTGCTCAGGAAAAGGTCAGTTGCCCAGGGGGGCTGAGGGGATGACGCTGATGATGTCGTTTAAGGAGAAGCTTCCAGGAGATCTGCTGCCAGAGCATGGTTATTGGTTAATATCACATTTTCATGGTTCACCTCTTAAAGTTAACACAGCAAACAGATCTCTTTCATAATTTCAAACTGAAAAAACATATTTTGTAGAAAAGAAAAAAAAATGAAGGACACAAAATCATCCCCCCGGCCTTTGATAGTGACACCCATGATCCCCACCGTCAAACGCGTCCCTGTCCAATCTCGCCAGGCGATTGAACCCCAGCACGGCCCTTCAGCTGGAAACAAACCGTCCGTTGAGGGGAGAACTTTTCCCCCGGTTGGTTCCCTTTCTATTAAAACACACTAATCTACTCCCTAATCACTGAATCGTCCCTTATTTTGTGCAGACAATGGCCTCTCCCCTGGCCCCTTGAGGGGAATGACAGCCGTTCCATACGGGTGACGGGGGGGCACTATCTCTGGAGACAGACCCAGGGGATGTGGTGGGGCAGTGGGGTCTATTGTTCTTGGGCCCTCCCGGAGAGGACGAGGGTAAATTAAGGGTGTCACCCGCACACAGGCGGCGGCCGTCCGGGAGGGCCGTTGGGGGGGTGGGGGGGCGTGCAGGAAGGGCTCAGGTCGGGCTAAGTGCTGTCCTGAGTGACGCCTCTCGGGAAAGCTGTTGTTTGGACGGCCCTCTATCGCGCCGGCCATCTGATCTGGCGTGAAGAGATGTCCACGCCGCCGGTCATTCATCATTCACTGGACAGGACGGCGGCGTGGATGAGGGCCCCGGGTCCCGACCAGGACACTGACATGTCACATGATGTTTAGGACCAATCGATGGGCTTGGAGGAATGGGAGGGAATGGAAGCAGTCTGTCTGAGAAAAGGCCTCACTAGACAGACAGAGAGAAGCGATAGATATCTCAATAGTGCGCTGGAGTTCAGCGTCGAGAGAAAAATATTTTATTTACCGCCTTGAATAATGACTGTTTTAAAGGGTAGCACAGTAGTCTAACCAGCCTGGGTAAAATTACTACACACGCACGACGTCAGACGCCAGTCCCACACGGCATTCATGACAAGGTCAGCATTGATGAGGCAAGGACAGGAAAGGGCAGGCCCGGGGGAGCTTAGCAGGCCGAGGAGCAGAAAGAACCAGCTCAAATAAAACACCAAGAACATGCTACCTTTCTGCCTAGTGCCCTTGCCCTGCTGGGTTCTGGGCTCAGCAGGGAAGCTATGTAGGGGACAGGGAGGACAGTGGGGACGCAGCCTCTGATCTGTGCGATAAGAGTTCTGGGTAATTAATTAGAAACTCAATTATCCAAACCTTACTTCAGCAGTCTCAATTCATTAGAAGATAAAACCTCTCTCGCCCACCTCGGCGCACGCCACATTTGTTACAATGGGAGAGAGACAGAGAGAGTGGAGGGTGGATGGATGGAAAAGAAATCCGTTTGTCATTATTTTTTTCAGTTTCCTGAATGAGTTGGAAGCCACTGGGGTCAATGCCAATTGCTATTGTCCATCTTATCGGCCTCTTTAAAGAAGTGGAGCACTTTCTCAAGAGGACGGCAAGAAATGGATAAATTAGGAAAATGAAAGTGATACGGACATCAGTGAGGGGAATCTGGTCGTAACTCAGACACAAACAGATGCACCGTAAAGCAACGAAGCTGAAGGCGGGGACATTTTAGTCCCAGGGTGTTCAGAGAGTGCTACTGGTTTATGCTCCATAGAGAATACTGTAACCAGATCAGACAATTGAACAATGTAAAACCTCCTTTGATTGGCGTGTGTGTTTCTTGGTTTAATTATCCCCCCTCCCCTCATCCGCTCCACAGCACCGCCTCAGAATCTCATTTCCAGGGGTTAGTGTGCATGACAAAAAATGTCATCATGGCCAAAATGGCTCCGAGCAGTCACCACGGCAGCAACCTTTTCCCTGGGAAATGATATTTTTCCAATCCGGAGGAAGGCGGAACGCGTCGGCACTCGTTAAAGGGGGCCTCGATAGCGGGTCTTTAATATTCACCGTCTTAATTAGGAGACGGCGTTAATTTCATTAAATTCTTTGGCTGCTAAATGAAGCAGATTATGAGACATCTTTTATTGCCAAGCGTGAAATTACAGCCTGCCCGCTGCCAATGGCAGGGCGAAACTAATGAATTACAGGGTAAATAACAGCCGAATTAACCATCCAATTTAACTCCTTACAAAGAGGAACCAGGCCTGGGAGGGGAGGGTGGAAAGAGAGAGACTGTCAAAACCACCCAGCCCTGTGCTTCTATAATGTTACAGCACTCTCTACAACCATAGGCAATTAAAACCATGAAACTAATCAGCTCCTCACCAAAGGAACCAACCCCGACCTCGAGCTCCAAGGCTTTCAAAAAAAAAAAGAATATCATAACTCAAATCTGTAAGAAGCTATAATGGTGAAGAAGGTACTGAGGCCTAGGTAAAAGCAGAATATGCATTTAAACATGTAGATTAAACTGTGGATGGGATGGCCGAAGGACTATTGATTTCCAATATTAGATGGGTTGGGTTACAAAGCTGAGGAAAGACCACCTTTGGCACTAAGTAGAAAACCAAGACCACCATCTTAAAACCTCTTAGGCCAGCCACACTGAAAATCAAACCATCAAACTCAAAATCCTCGAGCGCTCATGTCTGCATCCTGGGACCACTCTTATTCAAAAGCCACGTCGTGTAAGTGGAAAATGAATTTGCTAAATTAATTTGTTAAAACCGTTGGTTCTCCGTTCCTGTCATCAGGTGGCAGGGTTGACAGAGAGGTTTGCGAGGCGAGCGTCACTCTCTCTGGTAATTAGGGGCTAATTAGGAGCACGGAGCAGATGTTGGTAGAGACGCCGCCGTAAACACCGTCTGTAAACAAAGCTGGCCCGGGTCCACTTGCCACTCGCTTTTTAAAGAAAACCCTCAGCAGCGACCAGATGAAGCTTAGGACCGCGACGCTCCAAACGGGGCATGAGCTCAGGTAACAGCAACCGGCAATGACCCCATCGTGACCCCGCAAAAACACAACAAAGACGCGCCAGACAAAACAACTCCTAAAAAGTCTAACCACATATATATACCAAAACACACCGTAACAGCGAAGCTCCGGACCTGAAGAATTCTGCTCGGTGCGATACCCGCACATCACACAGGAGAAGGTCAAAGGCTACAGTGGGGGGGGGCATGTTTTGGAGAACCCATGACGGCTCGACGCGTGTAGCCAGATTCTGTAACGCCCACACTTGGAGTAGTGCGAGTGTGTGTGCTTGCATGTGTGCAACGCCAGACCGCTGGGGCTCTGGGCTTCCTAATCACTGCAGAGCTGGAGCCGGCCCACACTCATTATAAAGTCCCGTCTGCTGAAGACGGCTAGTTTTGCCTGGCCAGGCTGTGTTATAACGAGCGCCGTGTCCTAATGAAGGCCTTTTGTCCTTCCAAAGCCTCACTTGTACACACAGGCACACACACACACACACACAGACACACACACAGGAATTTGAGTCACCTTGAGAGGGGGAGTTAGAACAATAACCAATCCTAATGAGATCACGGCGAACGGGAAATAAACTACACTGGGGAGTAAGTAGTGCTGGGAGAGAGCGCACCCGCGCCCACACACACACCCACCCACACACACCCCCACCCACCCACCCACCCACCCACCCACACACACACCCACACACCCACACACACCCACACACCCACAAGATGCTTGGACTGTTAATAGGAAGACCTTGGGGAAAACACATGTAAACTTGTAGTGTCTGTGTGTACTTTTAGTGTGACCCTCACAAGTATAGTTTGCGGAAACATCAGACAAGTGAGGACATTTTGCCGATCATAACTTAGGATGAGCCAGAAACGGCAGGTAACGAAGCGGTAAGTGTTGGGCTGTTTCCCAAAAGGTGGCTGGTTCGAATCCCCAAAATGAAAAAGAGCAAGGCACCTAACCCTGATCCCTCCTGTACATTACTCTGGATGAGGGTTGAATGAACAAAAGGTGAGGGCAATGTATTTTATGGTGAGGGTTAGAATTAGGGTCTGGCTTTAGGAGTTACACTCATGGTTGAAGTGCAAGGGCATTGTTTCCCAAATGAGGGGTTGTCAGACATGTAAATGTTGTTGTAAAAACTGGAAATTTATTGTATGTCTATTCGAAATTTAGCCCCTAAATGTAGTTCTAATCAACGGTTTGTGCTTTCTTCTTACAATTATTTCTTGCTTTTTAAAAAGTTTAAGCTAGAAATGACTATTATGACATTCCTATAATACTCTCAGGAAAGACTTGTCTTAGATCATATTTTACATACAGTATCTCACAAAAGTGAGTACACCCCTCACATTTTTGCAAATATTTGATTATATCTTTTCATGTGACAACACTGAAGAAATGACACTTTGCTACAATGTAAAGTAGTGAGTGTACAGCTTGTATAACAGTGTAAATTTGCTGTCCCCTCAAAATAACTCAACACACAGCCATTAATGTCTAAACCGCTGGCAAC